>JAJPUD010000359.1:445191-467991 GCA_023553655.1 Myrmecobius fasciatus
ATCACTCTTTGCAGATGATATGATGGTCTACTTAGAGAACCCTAGAGAATCAACTAAAAAACTATTAGAATTAATCCACAACTTTAGCAAAGTTGCAGGATACAAAATAAATCCACATAAATCATCAGCATTTTTATACATCACCAATAAAATGCAACAGCAAGAGATACAAAGAGAAATTCCATTCAAAATAACTATCGATAGTATAAAATATTTGGGAATATATCTGCCAAGGGAAAGTCAGGATCTATATGAGCAAAACTACAAAACACTCTCCACACAAATAAAGTCAGATCTAAACAATTGGAAAAACATCAAGTGCTCTTGGATAGGTCGAGCGAATATAATAAAGATGGCAATACTACCTAAACTAATCTATCTATTTAGTGCTATACCAATCAAACTCCCAAGAGATTATTTAACTGAACTAGAAAAAATAACGACAAAATTCATCTGGAAAAACAAAAGGTCAAGAATTTCAAGGGAATTAATGAAAAAAAAATGCAAATGAGGGTGGCCTAGCTGCACCAGATCTAAAACTATATTATAAAGCAGTGGTCATCAAAACCATTTGGTACTGGATAAGAAATAGAGTAGTGGATCAGTGGAATAGGTTAGATTCACAGAACAAAATACTCAATGACAATTGTAATCTAGTGTTTGATAAACCCAAAGACCCCAGTTTTTGGGATAAAAACTCACTATTTGACAAAAACTGCTGGGATAATTGGAAACTAGTCTGGAAGAAATTAGGCATTGACCCACACCTAACACCATATACCAAGATAAGGTCAAAATGGATTCATGATCTAGGCATAAAGAATGATATTATAAACAAATTAGAACAATGTAGGATGGTTTACCTCTCAGACCTGTGGAGGGGGAAGGAATTTGTGACCAAAGAAGAACTAGAGGTCATCATTAATCACAAAATAGATAAGTTTGACTATATCAAGTTGAAAAGTTTTTGTACAAACAAAATGAATGCAGACAAGATTAGAAGGGTAGCAGTAAACTGGGAAAATATTTTTACATCCAAAGGTTCTGATAAAGGCCTCATTTCTAAAATATATAGAGAATTGACTCAAATATATAAGAATTCAAGCCATTCTCCAATTGACAAATGGTCTAAAGATATGAACAGACAATTTTCAGACGAAGAAATTGAAACTATTTCCGGTCACATGAAAAGGTGCTCCAAGTCACTATTGATCAGAGAAATGCAAATTAAGACAACTCTGAGATACCACTACACACCTGTCAGATTGGCTAAAATGACAGGAAATGATAATGATAGCTGTTGGAGGGGATGTGGGAAAACTGGGACACTGATACATTGTTGGTGGAACTGTGAACGGATCCAACCATTCTGGAGAGCAATTTGGAGCTATGCTCAAAGAGTTATCAAACAGTGCATACCCTTTGACCCAGCAGTGTTTCTACTGGGCCTATATCCCAAAGAGATTTTTAAGGAGGGAAAAGGACCCACATGTGCAAAAATGTTTGTGGCAGCCCTTTTTGTAGTGGCAAAAAACTGGAAATTGAAAAGATGCCCATCAATTGGAGAATGGCTGAATAAATTATGGTATATGAATGTTATGGAATATTATTGCTCTGTAAGAAATGACCAACAGGAGGATTTCAGAGAGGATTGGAGAGACTTGCATGAACTGATGCCGAGTGAAATCAGCAGAACCAGGAGAACATTATACACAGCAACAAGACTATACGATGATCAATTTTGATGGACATGGTTCTCTTCAACAATGATGTGATTCAAACCAGTTGTGCTGCGATGAAGATAGTCATATACATCCAGAGAGAGGCCTGTGGGAACTGAGAGTGAACCACAACACAGCATTTTAACGCTTTCTGTGAATATTTCCATGCATTCTGTTTTCCTTCTTAGGTTGTTTTTTTTTTTCTTCTTCTCTTTCTAGATCTGATGTTTCTTGTGCAGTAAGATAACTGTATAGATCTGTATACATGTATTGTACTTGTCATATAATTTATCCTATCTAGCATGTATTAGATTACCTGTCATCTAGGGGTGGGGGGCGGGGGGAGGGAAAGGAAAAGCTTGGGAAAAAAAAGTTTTTTTTGCAAAGGTCAATGTTGAAAGGTCACTCATATGTTTTGCAAATAAAAAGCTTTATTAAAAAAATGTAATTGGGAAATGTTTAACAAAATAAACAAAAATATAATTCAACACAGATAATGTTAATTTGTTGTTTTCTAAGCCAACATGCTACCTGTAGGGGCCACCCTTGGACCTAGAGTACTGAGACCCTAAGGGACTTAATCTGAGTCATAGAAAATTCTTTGGTGACTACATTCCACCTGACAGAGAAATTAATGAAGATAATTCTCTTTCTTTATTTCTCCACTGAGAATTAAATTTCTGTTTCCCCATGCTATTTTTTATTTTACTAATATTTGTGCTTACTTTTTTTTTTACATATACATTGGTTCCCTACAGTAGAATATAAATTTAATGAAGGCACAGACTGTCTACTATTAATATTTCCAGAGCCTATCTAACACAGTATCTGGTTCATAGCAGATACTAAAAAAAAATTCTTATTATACAGAATTAAATTCCTTCTTTCTACCAGTCTTATGTAAGCATAGGACTGAAAAAAAAAAAGAAACTTCACATAGAAAGCTAGAAAAATAGAATGACTTTTCTTCTCTAGTTTTATATTAGACAGAAGAATCCTTCTGGGTTTAAATAGTCATCTAATACCATCTGATTAAAGGGTATTTGCTGCTGGTGTTGTTATTTTCTGGAGTCAAGAGGAAAAGCAGTACTTACCAATTTCTGTCCTGATAAAACCTCCAGGAGGGCCAGTAACTTAACTCCATCTTTCATGTCTTCAAAAAGATCATCCACCACCAATGGGGGATTCCGCTGGGGGAAAAGATTTTTTTAAAAAGTTAGTGTTTGTCAGAGTCAATATTTTCCAATCAATTTCACTGAAAACTTGAAAAAAAAATCAGTAACAACTTTGTATTTTATTTTCAGTAGGCAAGAAAAACAGATGAATAACTCCAGAAATAAAAAAGCAACTCCTAAGATAATAAATCATAGAAGAAAAAACTAGAGTTCATTCAATAAAACTTGCATAGAAGATGTTTTATGAAAAAAAATACAGACTATACCATTCTAGTATCATAGCTTTACCACTAGAAGATACCAAAAAATTAACTCAAAATCAAATGGGTAATGCATCTGTGTTGTTTCCAGTGGTGCTTGCCCATATTGCTTCATGCAATATCACTGCAGCCTTTGTTCTGCACACACAACATGTGTACAAACACTCCCCAAAACATCTTGGCTTGGATTTCAGATGGAGTTGCATAAAAATTTATCTGGTGAAAAGGGGTTAAGAGTACAAAAAAATTTCAAAAAGCTGGAAACTTTTTCTATTTATGACCCCTTTTTGCTTGAGAAATTTTATACAACCATAGGCATATAAGTATATGAAATAGGTATACAAATAAAATATTTACTGAAAATAAATCATAATTTTGAGACTGTCCAAATTACATAACTGAATCTGGGTCATAACCCACATTTTTAAAAACTTTGACCTAGTTTACCCATTTCCTCTCATTCTAGAGATGAAAAAAAAAACAAAACAAGGCTTAGAGACTCATTTCATAACTTCATCCACATAACACATAGATATAGGGTAGCGTCTTGATGTTTTATGGTGAGATGAGAAAGGAAGCAAAATCTGGGAATCATGTCAAGAACTGCACAGTTTTCAAGGCAGAAATATGAATAAGACATAATCAGAACCAATGTAATATTTGAGGATTCCCCTGACTATAAAAATTTCCCCTCACTCTTCACTGATATGTGAAATTGCTTCAACATGGAACAGAGCTTTTACTTCAATTGTGAATGATCTTTATGGTTCCCCTCCAACTCTAACATTCTGTGAGATTACAAATGAGTTTGATTGTCTTCTTCAATTACTATAATATTAAGAATTCTGTCAAATGTGAAATATTTTTGGCCTACCATCACATTCTCAATCTCTTATCTCATCTCAGAAAAAAAAATAAAAGGGAGGCAGTGAGGTAGTACAATGTATAGAACACCAGCTCTATAGTCAGAAGGCTCTCAAATCAAATTCAGTCTCAAATACATGACACTTTTGATGATGGGTACTTAATCCCAATTGCCAAAATTCAGGAAATAATGTTCTATATTATTCTTCCACTAAAAACAAATAGGGTACTGTTGGGAATATACATATGACTAAAATTATTTTCCTTTACTCATTCAAAAAATTATCAGATTGATTAATCAAGTTATAAAATATTCATTTATTGTTCACTACATGCACAACATTATATATATTGTATCCATGCTGTCAAATATAAAAAGTTAAAGAACAGTTTCTAGCTTTATTGTTTATCCATCCATTCATCCATCCATCCATTCACCCACTCACCCACCCTCCCATTCATTCATCCACCTATTTATTTGTCTATATGTCTATCTGCAAGTGTATATAAATGGGATACATAAACACAAATATTATATATGTGTGTATGTGTTTACATACATATTTACATGCTATATAGCAAGGAGCTAGGTCCTCTTATCTAAAAATATGTGTTTTGTTTTTATATCATATTTCCTTTATTTGTTTTTATGTCACTTTATTTCCAAATATAGACCATTTGCATTTCCTACCCAAGGATATTATTGCTTGTTATAAAGAATAAAAAATAAAAAGGGGGAAAAAAGCAGGTCGGGAAAACTAATTAACATGATCCACTGAGTCTGATCATATGGTTCACAACCATAGGCCTCCACCGTTACAAATTACATTTTAAAGTTTTTATTGTCTTGTCAGAGTTAAAGCAAACATACATACAATAATTAGAAAAAATTCAAGATAGAATGTAAGCAAATGTAGGATAGTTTTATAGGTTAGGTTCAATAGTTAACATATAACACAGCAATAGATATTTTAAATGAATAGTTTGAACTTGAGCCAATAAACAAGAGGGAGATGTTGGTGTTTTTTGAATCAAGTAATGTTTGAAAAAGATTAGTGTTAGTTTGTGTAGGGCATATTGATGATTTAGAGAGCAGCAATAGAGCTGTTACTAGAATTCATATAAAATAAATATTCTGGATTTAACATCAAAGTACCTGAGTTGGGATATTTATATTGTAGACTTTCTACTATATGACTATGGGAAAGTCACTTAAACTATTCAAGCCTGTTTTCTTCATCTGTAAAATAAAGTGAATGGATTTATTGATATCTATTGTACTTCTGTGCTATACATGTAATTATTTTATTAATGCACATTGATTCTGGCTAAAATGCAATTGAAAGGAGTGTGTAAATAAGTACAAAAAAGAAATGCAGGCAAGCAAGACAAAAAAGTGAGACGAGAGGAATTGTACCAGTAATACTTACAAGAAGGGTGCTTTTGAAATAATCATATACAAAATATCATATAATCAAATATTTTATCAATATAATGTGCCAGAAGTTTTGACTGTGAAAATTCTCCAGCCTAAATAGGAATTGGGGCTGAAGATTACACACACTTCAAATGACAATGCTTAGTTAGTCTAGCTTATATGACTTACTTTGATAAATAGTTAATTTACAATGAAATCTATCATGTGGCCCAATGCTAGGATCAGTGCATGTAATGATACAATTTGATGTCATGAGGATATAGCTGAGTAAGCCCCCAGACAGACATTACTACTACAAATTTCAGAAAAAATAAATGCTAGAAAATTGTATTCTTGTTTTTTTCTACACAGATACGTATTAGATATACCACACAGAGTGAAGAAAGCAATACACTTTAATTTCAAGAAAAGAATTTCCCTTGTGAGAAAATTAAAGTAGTTGAGCAGACCGATGAATCCAGCAAAGAAAATTAATACCAGAAAACATCTGCCCTGCACATAATATGATGTATACTACAAGATTGCATTCAATATTGGAATAATGCCAATACTGGAAACAAAGATCTGGATTCAAATTCTACCTTTGAAATATATTGAGGAAACTCCTCATACCTATACAGATGGACATCTGTTCTAAACTTATAAATCTTAGAGAATTGCAAGGAAAATTGTGAGGTTGTCATAGTTTTGCTATTATGAGATTCCTGTATTAATGTAATTATAAAATCAGTTCAAAAATAAATATTCTGGATTTAGCATCAAAGGACCTGAGTTGGAATGTTTAGATTGTAGGTCTTCTACTATATGACTATGGGAAAAATCACTTAAACTATTTTCTTCATCTGCAAAATAAAATGAATGGATTCATTCATATCAAATGTACTTTTGTGTTACACATTTTATTTTCTTCTTAAACATGGGAAGATCAGAGGCAAAATTATTTGGCCAAAGATAGTCATCTTTATTTCTGTCATCACAGCATCCTTACTTTTTTTTTTTTCTGGACGATTATAATACATATGCTTTATAAGGGAAAAGACAATTAAAATTCTCCTGCCATCTAGATAAAAGCCTATCGTTTAGGAGAATTGAGATTACAACACTTAAGTGGGGGGGAATAATTAGTAGAAAAAGTCATACTGCTTTAGTATAGAGAAAAAATGAACTTCTGAGAAACACAATATGATAAAATTAATTCTTACTAGCGTACAGTATCAATCAGCAGACAATTCTAGACAATATCAATCATGTCTTCCAGATGATAAATTAGTCTCTTTTTCTGATGGAAAACTACATTCTGAAATCTTTTCTATCTGCCTATTTCTCTTTCTCAAAAAATAACTAAAATTTTGTATCTTTTTTCTATGTTCTACAAACCTCATCATTCTTATTAGAGCAACCCGACTATGTAGCTGAAATAATTTTCTACATGGCAGATATCAAATGCTCATCTTGATTCCTTGATAAAAAAAGGTATCCTGCTAATATTGAAGCTGAGATAATCACTGTCTTAAAAGTAGTTATAATTTTTTATACCTGCTTCAGGGAAAGATTCCTTTTCCCTTGCTGGAAGCCATCTCTGTTGATGCTGATGAGGTAATTTCCTTATTATGTCAACTAATGTAACAATCACAGAAGTTAGTTTGTGCATAGTGGAAGTGTTAAACCAATAGTTCTTAATTTTTGTTAGTAATAATAATTATCATTATGATTGATTATATAAAGATTAGTGTTTATATAGTACTTTAAGGTTTGTAATGCACTTTCTAAATATTATTTCATTTGATCTTTATGACCCTCACAAATTATTGATATCAATTTTCTTATTTTGCAGATGAGTTAACTAGGGTACACAAAAGTTAAGTGACCTGCCCAGCATCATATAACAAGTAATATTTGAACTCATGTCCCATTTCCTTTAAGAGTAGCACTCTATTCAATACATTACCTATTTACATTAGGAATTATGATACGATCAAGGGGAGTTGGAAAACATATGAATACTTATGCAACTCTAAGTGTAAGTTCCATGCAATTTACAGACACCTTGCAAAACTCAAGGTTTTTCACACCCTTTAAGAAATGCTACGGTACACAATTAGGATAGCATAATGACAGCCTCTTTGGGTAAATGAGTTCATGGGTGAGAGTAGCCATAATACATGTCAATTCCCTATTCCTTTTCTTCTCCCCTGCACAAAAATCTATGCTCATCATCTTAACTCATTTAAGTTCCTACATTGGGGAAGAAAAGAAGTGATAATTTTACTGTTTATTAAAATGTTGTAAAATGAAGTATATTTCTACCTAGACATGTTGAATTTTTCTGAAAGCATAGACAAAATGATTAGTATTTCTACATAAGATAAAAAATAGTTGGCCATTTCATTTTTAATGGATCCATTCTCTCAGGTAATCAGAGATTTAGTGACATACCCAGGATCACACATCTAGGAAGTATTTGAGGTCAGAGTTAATTTTAAAACTTCCTGACTCCAGGCCCATCACACTATCTACTGAGCCAATCAACTCTAAGTATAAGTGCTGGAATTTGAACATAATCTAAAATCATTGCTCTTTCTCCTTTAGCTGCCTCTCTTTCTTTAAATAACACCTAAATTTAAGACATCCTCTTTCACCCCATGATAAAATGTTCAGTGCTAAAGTACTGTTTTTTTTTTTCTTTTTTGTCCAGAACTGTGATTTTATTTGTATAGAGAACTTCCAGTGAGGAAACACCTTCTATCAATACAGATCAGCATCTACTCAGCAATCCAGAAGTCTATAGCCCTAAGAAGTGACTTGTTTACCATCACATAGTGAATCAGTTTCAGAAGCTGAACTTGAACCCAGGTCTTCCTAAGTTCAAATTTTTCTCCTTATATTTTCAGTCACTATTTAGCATTAAATATGTTCTATATATACATCAATATATTTCTCTGAACAGTACCTAAATAAAAAGGTATTTTCTAAATATCATGATTCATTGAAGTCAAATAAAACATATAGCTAGTTAGCAACTATTACTTACATGACAGGCTTGGTACTAGGTATTGTAGATACAGAGAAAAAGCAAAAAGGTAGAAAGAATTTATTTTTAAAATCTAATATATGCTAGATACTGTGCAAAATATTATTTCATGTGATAGGAAGTTGGGTCTATAGAATTTTTTTTCTTTGAAGAATACAAAATTATTCTACAAATATGTCCAAAAGACACTAATATATTGTTAGCGGGGTTGTGAACTGATCCAATCATTTTGGAGAACAATTTGGAACTATGCCCAGAGGACTATCAAACTGTACTATTGTAATGAGGAAGATCAAAATACATACTCTGAAGAAGATAATAAAGTCAAAAACTTCTATATCCAAAGCCTCCAAGAAAAATAAGAATTGGGGTCAAGCCATGGAAGAACTCAAAAGGGACTTTGAAAATTAACTAAAAGAGATAGAGGAAAAATAAGGAAAATAATTGAGAGTGGTGCAAAAAAAAACCCACAAAAAGCTAATGAGAAGAATGTCTTAAAATTGGCCAATTGGGAAATGAAATACAGAAGCTCATAGAGGAAAATATTTACTTACAAATTAGAATTGAGGAAATGGAAGCTGATGACTTTGTGAGAAACCAAGATACAATAAAGCAAAACCAAAAAATGAAAAAAAAAAAGTTAAATATTTCACTAGAACAAACCTGACCTGGAAAATAGATCCAGGAGAGATAATTTAAAAATTATCACAATCATGCTTAAAATGTCACAATCAAAAGAGAGCCTGAACATCATATCTCTCTGTTTTGAACATTTATTTTTATTTTTTTTAAATAATAATAGCTTTTTATATTTCCAAATACATGCAAAGATAGTTTTCAACATTCACCTTTGCAAAACCTTGTGTTCCAAATTTCTCTCTCTCGGTCCTCTTCTTTCCCCTCTCCTAGACAGCAAGTAATCTAATATAGATTCAACATGTTTAAGACAATTTTCAGATGAAGAAATTGAAACTATTTGTAGTGATGTGAAAAAGTGCTCCAAATTACTACTGATCAGAGAATTGCAAATTAAGACAACTCTGATTTACCACTACACACTTCTCAGATTTGGCTAAGATGACAGGAAAAAATAATGAATGTTGGAGGGGATGTGGGAAGACTGGGACACTGATACATTGTTGGTGGAACCGTGAATGGATCCAACCATTCTGGAGAGCAATTTGGAGCTATGCTCAAAAAGTTATCAAACTGTGCATACCCTTTGACCCAGCATTGTTTCTACTGAGCTTGTATCTAAAGAGATCATAAAGGAATGAAAGGGACCCACATGTGCAAAAAATGTTTGTGGCAGTTCTTTTGGTAGTGGCAAGAAACTGGAAACTGAATGGATGCCCATTAATTGGAGAATGGCTGAATAAATTATGTTATATGAATGTTATGGAATATTATTGTTCTGTAAGAAATGACCAGTAGGATGATTTCAGAGAAGCCTGGAGAGACTTACATGAACCTATACTAAGTGAAATGAGCAGAAACAGGAGATCATTATGCCCAGCAACAACAAGACGATACAATGATTAATTCTGATGGACCTGGCTCTCTTCAACAATGAGATGACTGAAACCAGTTCCAATTGTTCAGTGATGAAGTGAGCCATCTACACCCAGAGAGAGGACCATGGGAACTGAATGTGGACCACAACATAGCATTCTCACTCTCTCTGTTGTTGTTTGCTGGCATTTTGTTTTATCAGTTTTTTTTTCCTCCTCGATCCAATTTTTCTTGTGCAGCATGATAAATATATAAATATGTATATGTATATTGGATTTAACATATATTTTAACATATTTAGCATGTAATGGACTACCTGCCACCTAGGGGTGGAGGTGGGGGAAAGGAGGGGATAATTTGGAACAGAAGGCTTTGCAAGAATCAATGTTGAAAAATTACCCATGCATATGTTTTGTAAATAAAAATCTTTAATAATTTTTTTTAAAATTGAAACATGTTCAGTTCTTCTAAACATATTTCCACACTTATAATGCTGTACAAGAACAATCAGATCAAAAGAAGCAAAATGAGAATGGGTGAAAATACTATACAGTGATCCACATTCAGTCTCCAAAGTGCTTTCTCTGGATGAAGATGTCTCTTCCCATCACAAGAATTACCTCATTGTTGAAAGAGTCAAGTCCATCACAACTGATCATCACATAATCTTGTTGCTGTATATAATATTTACTTGGTTATACTCACTTCACTTAGCATCAGTGCATGAAAGTCTTTTCAGGCTTTTCAGAAATCAGCCTTCTCATCATTTCTTCTAGAACAATAATATTCCATTACATTCATATATCATAATTTATTTAGCCATTCCCCAACTTATGGGCATACACTCAGTTTCTAGTTCCTTGCTACTTCACAAAGGTTTGCTACAAACATTTTTGCCCATGGGGATTCTTTTCCTTTTTTATGATATCTTTGGGATATACATTTAGTAGAGACAATTCTGATAAAAGGGAATGCACAGTTTGACAGTCCTTTGAACATAATTGTAGATTGCTCTACAGAATGGTTAGAACGGTTCACAATTCCACCAACAATGGATTAGTCTAGACATCATCTTTCAAAAAATATCAAGAAAAACTCTCCTAATGTTCTAGAACCAGAGGAAAAAAAGAAATTAAAACAATCCATTGATCACTTCCTGAAAGAGATTAAAAAATAAAAATTCCTTGGAATATTATAACCAAATTCCAGAACTACCAAGTCAAGGAGAAATTATTGCAAGCATCCCGAAAGAAACAATTAAAATATAGGGTAGCCACAGTCAGGACAACACAAAATTAAGCAGCTTTTACCTTAAAGGCCAGAGGGCTTGGAAAATGATATTCCAAAGAGCAATGGAGCTAGGATTACAACCAAGAATCACCTACCAAGTAAAACAGGATAATCCTTCAGGAGAAAAGGTAAAAATTTAATGAAATGGAGGATTTTTTAAGCATTCATGATGAAAAGACCAGAGCTGAATGAAAAATTTGATTTTCAAATGTAATTTTAAGGAGAGAAGCATAAGAAAATAATTAGAAAAGTGAAATCATAAGGAACTTAATAAGGTTTATTTGTTTACATTCCTACATGAAAGGATGATACTTATAACTCATTAGAACTTCCTCATAATTATGACAGTTAGAAGGAGCATATATAGAGGGCACAGGTGTGAGTTGGATATGAAGGAATAATATCTTTAAAAAGGTGAAATTATGGAGTGAGAGAGGACTGTACTGGGAGAAAGGGAAAGGGAGTAGAATAAATTATTTTTCATAAAACACAGGCAAGAAAAAGCTTTTACAGTGGAAGGGAAGAGGGTGAGGAGAGGGTGAGTGAGTGAACATTACTCTCACCAGAACTAGCTCAAAGAGGAAATAGCATACACAATCAATACCAGTAGAGAAATTTATCTTACCCTGCAGGAAAGTAGGAAGGGAATCAGATATGGGAAGGGGGTGGGGTAATAAATAAGAGGGCATGTTAGGTTCACTAGCAAAACACTTTAGAGGATAGACAGGGTGAAAGGAAAGAGAGAATAAATTGGGAGAAGTTAGCACTAATGATTGCAAAAAGAATTTTGAAGCAAGTGTACCTGATAAGGCCTTATTTCTCAAACATAGAAGAAACTGAGTCAAATTTATAAAAAATAAATAAATAAATAAGATCCATACCCTGACTGATAAAGATCCAAAGATATGATCAATACTCAAAGGGCTATTTGACCTAACAATACTACTACTAGGCATGAATACCCAAAGAGATTATTCCTTAAAAAAGGAAAAGGATCTATACATACAAAAATATTTCTAGCAGCTCTTTTTTCAGGGAAAAATTTTGTAAGTAATAGGAATGTCCATCAATTTGGGAATGACTGAATAAACTGTAGTAGGTGATTGTCATACAATATTATTGTTCTAGGGAAAATAATGAGCAGGATGCTCTCAGAAAAAACCTGGGAAGTCCTCCATGAGCTGAAGCAAAATGAGATGTGCTCTATACAAAGTAATAACGAAATAGCAATCTCCTGGAATGATCAGCTATAAATAACTTTGCTATTCTCAGTAATATAATAATCCATAACTACTCTGAAGAACTTATAATGAAAAATCCTGTCCATACCCATAGGAGAAACTGATTGTATCTGATAACAAATTGAAGCATTCTGTCTCTGTCTCTGTCTCTCTCTCTTTCTGTCTGTTTCTCTCTTTCTCTTTTTCTCTGTGTCTGTCCATTTGTCTGTCTATTTCTCAATTTTATTTTTCTGAAGGGTTTTTTTAAAATTATGGGATGATCTATGTTTTCTTTCACAACATCATTTTTATGAAATGTTTTGCATAACTTCACATGTGGTTTCTTAATGAGGCTGAGGATGAGGATAAGGGAGAAAATCTGAAACTCAAAAAAATTTTTTTAAACTGTATAAAAATTTTTAAATGTAACTGAGAAAAATAATAAATAAATAAAATTTTGAAATTAGTACAAAAGACAATTCAAAAAACCAAATATTGTCCAAAGAGATATGATAGATAATGGTATCACCACCTTATATTTAGTTCATTTCAGTGTTGAAAACAAAAGAGAGTGAACACTCACTATGATTTAGACTCAGTCTGAAACAATCACAAAAGTTTTTTTCTTACATACTGCAATTTGTTTCTTATCCACCCCCTCATTAACTATAGGTGAACAATGCCCAAGTGAGAATCATCACCCAGCTCAATTCACCCCTCCCCCCACAAAAACTAACAGTCAACTTTGAAAGCTTTGGCTTTAGGTGGACTTCTTCATAGACTGATAGAATTCAGAGGAAAACTCTGGGTCAAAACTAGTTTATAAAGGGCAGCTAGGTGGCGCAGTGGATAGAGCACCAGCCCTGAAGTCAGGAGGACCTGAGTTCAAATCTGATCTCAGACACTTAACACTTCCTAACTGTGTGACCCTGGGCAAGTCACTTAACCTCAATTGCCTCAGCAAAAAAGAAAAAAAAAAAAAAAGAAAAAAAAAAAACTAGTTTATAAAGCATCACCAAACAGCAGCCACAGATGCATGCTTAAAAAATACACATAAGAATAAGACACAGTGAGTAGAGAGAAAAGTCTATGTGTAGAGACTATTCTGTACCTTTAGCAAATTGTCAAACTAATTTCCAAGCTTATATTTAAGAGATTCATAAATTCTGGGTCGTGACAAAAGACAGTAGCTGAATTAAGTCAATTCTATGTCCCAATTGTCTGGACATTTTGATGATGCCATTTAATATTGTCAGTAGCTTTGTGTTCAAAAAGATTGAAAATGTGTTTGAATTCTGCTTCTGATTATCTAACACTGTTGTTACCACATTCCTTGTTTAAAAAATTACATCATGAATAGAACCAAGAGAACATGATACACAGCAACAAGAAGATAATATGGTGATCAATTCTGATGGATATGGCTCTTTACAACAGTGAGATGATTCAGTCCAGTTTCAATGATCTTGTGATGGAGAGAGTCATCTGCACCCAGAGAGAGAACTGTGGAGGCTGAGTGTGGATTGGAACAGTATTTTCACTTTTTTTGTTATTGTATGCTCATAGTTTGTTTTCTTTGTCATTTTCCCCCTTTTTGATCTGATTTTTCTTGTGCAGCATGATAATTGTGGAAATATGTATAGAAGAATTGCACATGATTAACATATATTGAATTGCTTGCCATATGGGGGAAGGAAGGAAGAAAAAAAAAATTGGAACACAAGATTTTGCAAGGGTGAATTTTGAAAACTATCTGGGAATATGTTTTGAAAATAAAAAGCTTTATTTAAAAAAAAGAATAAGAAAAGAAATAGGAAAAGACAAAAAAAATATATACTCCCATGTAATTTTTTTCATTGCCCTGATAAAGGTAAAACATTCCTTTTCCTTTCCTCTTTGTTTTCTCAGAAAATCATGATTTCTGCTTCTTCAATGACTTAGGCCATTACTTGTCAATTCAGAGGAAATATCCAAAATGTAACTCTGGGAATAATTTAGTCCTGCTTGAAATCAACAGTGAAAATACTATTGCTAAAATGTAGCACTTATTTTCTATGTAATAAACATTCTTTCAACCTATTATAACAGAAAACTAAGAATACATTCTCAAAGTTCCCAAACTTTTACTTGGGAGTTGGAAATGTTAGGGTAACATATATTTTCAAAGATGCTATTGAATAAGAAAGTAGTTATGCTAAAATATTTTAAAGATGATAATTAGTATAATAATTAATGGTTGTAAAATATATTTTCTGGATCCATAGCTAAATGCTATAAATTTTGAACGATGAAGAACCAACAATTTATAAAGGAAGAAAAACAAACAATAGCCATGAGGAAATATGCTCAAACTTCCTAATAGTCTTTGGAATTAAAATCAAGACAAAATTAAGATGATAGTTTACATATACTAGAACAGCAAAAATATGGGGAGGGAAGATGATGAAATCCGAAGCTGGCAAGGTTTTGGGCAATCAGGCACTCAAATATCTTTAGGATGTAACTTTCAAAAGGTAAAAATGTTAAAGAATAATATTGTAATATACAGTGAGTCACAAAACTGACCATATCTTTTGACTTAGGAATTCTATTTCCAAAGTCCTACTCTAATTATCATAAGTAAAAAAAAAATATTAAAAAATCTCCACTATATAAAAACATTCATTTTTACACAATTTGCAATTGAAAATAATTCTAAAATAATATATAGGCCATATTATTAAAGAATAGATAAATAAATTAAAGCAGCATATCAACAGAATGTCATTAGAATTAAAACATACAAAATATATAACTAAATATTTTGACAAAATTGAATGGAGGAAATCAGCAAAATCAAAACTGTATACATAATTATTTTAAAAAAAGAAAAGAAGGAAGCAAACTCAGGTGAAATGTAATAAAACTTTAGAAAAGCCTAGAAACAGAACAAAAGCATTTTTGCTTGTTTATGAATTTATTTGATTTAATCTATTTAAAGGCTTGAAGGCTGGGGTTGGTTTTTATTCTAGTTTATTTGTCCTATTACTTTTATGGCTATTAAATTTATAGAGATAGGGGCAATAATTTCTCAGATATTAAAATTTCCTTGTGTGAAAATTTTTTCTACAGAGCAAATCAATACCTTGACAAGCCAGACTTGCCAAAAGCTACTAAGTTAGTTATGTGTCAAAGGCAGGATTTGAAACCAGGTCTTCCTCATTTGCAGACCAGCTCTGCATCCAGTATATCATTTATAATAATAATAGCAATAACAACAACATGTTGATTTGAGTTACAATTTCCTTTAGCAAAGATTACTAAGCAATAATAAGAACTAGTTTTTTTCTTCCTTTGAGCAACAAATGAATCAAGTATATCACTGCTTCTTTAGAACGAAGATCTTATTGCCAGCTAGAATCTTACTTTATTTAGAAAGTTAAAGTTCATGAGGATTAATGTTAATTTCATTTTAAATAACAACTTCATTTTTAAAAAATTCACAAATCCCTTCAATTTTCATCATTTCCAGTTTTTAGGGCCTCAAACCTACAAAATTTGGCATATGTTCACATGTTTACAGACCTAAAAATAATGTACTTAAAGTCATCATGATGGGAACATGTCATGTTTTCCTATCACAATCACTTGGAGATACACATTCTGGAAATGATCCATTCATGAAAGGAAAGCTTGAGGGCTATATTCCCTTTGGCTAGTCATTTCAGAAAGAAAAAAAAAAAAAAAGAACAAAACCTATGGGCAATTAATGTACTGATTTGTATGATCAACTGCCAAATGAATCAGAACAGACAAGGAAAAAAATTAAGCTTAAATTCAGTCTAGTAATATCTTATTTTTATTTATTTATTTATTCATTTTGCTGAGGCAATTGGAGTTAAGTGACTTGCCCAGGGTCACACAGCTAGGAAGTGTTAAGTGTCTGGGATCACATTTGAACTCAGATCTTCTGGACTTCAGGGCTGGTACTCCATCTACTGCCCCACCTAGCTGCCTAGCCCCTGGTAATATCTTTTAGATAGCTTACTAGTAACTAACTGGCAATGAATCAGTAACATTTAAAGTTAACAATTCTACCTCATTATCATTCTAGAGCTAATTAAAAGTACCTAATCTTGAATATCAAGAGCTAATCACAAGGTTTCTACTAAAGTTCTAATCCGTGTAATCAAGCTAATCAATATGGAAGTTTTTACCTGCACCATTTCCAGGTTGAGCCAGTTTGTTCTAACTTAGGCATCTTGGTAGTCCTCTCCTCCACACTTGTCATATTAATGGTAAATAGCACAGATACATGATTAGATTGATTCACAGCAGTTCAAAATTCCAAAATTCAGGACACTCACTAACCTCAATCCCCCATCACCTTGGATTACTGGTATATATGTCACCATACCAGGAATCTTTAAAATTTAAAATTAAAAGTTTAATATGCTTATCTTCCTTTAATATTGAGAAAATTATAGATTTTATATTAGGGATGACCTAGTTAATTGTTAGAAGGAATTATAAGGTGTGTTAAATAAAGAAACAGAATTCTTTTTTTGGATAAATACACTAGCATATATTTCTTACACATTTTGGAAGTATGACTGCTTTGCTTTGAAAGCAACACAAACCTAAAAAACAGATAATTACACCAAGTTTGGAAAATTCACATTTGAGAAAACTTAAAAAAAAAAAAAAGAGAGGGGCTTGATTATATCTTTCTGTTTTTGCAAGCATTTCTACTTCAATAAGAGCTTTCTTTAAGAACAGATTGTGCTCTTTTTTCCGATTTGCCTTATCTTACTGTTGTCACAATATTTATAATATAGAAGTATTACAATATCATATATCATCATTAAAAGTTGGAGTTTATTTCGTTATTCAGCAGCAAATAATTTGTTAAAAACCACTTTTCAGTTGAAGAGAACTACTAAAAAGCAATTTACTACCAGTTTCCTAATATAAATATTGAATTGCTCTTCCTAAAGCTTAAAAGAAGTTCGACTAAAAGAGTTTGACTCTTTTTTCAATTTCCCAATTTTCATTTTAAATTTTTCAGTTTTTCTTTCACTTCAATTCTTTTAATAAAATTAAATATTAACTCAATAGTAATAGTGCTCTGTTTTTCACCACTAAATACAATTATCTAATTCTTAACTTTCCAATAACTCCCTCTCATTCCTAAGAATTACACCAATATCCAGGAAACATTTTGATAAAAAAATAAAATTGAAACAGAACACATGAATATAATTTATGTTCTCTTGCAGGAAAGTAAAATATTTAATTTTAAAAGTATACTTTCTTCACACCCTCTTCCTACTTCCCTGCCTTTTAAGAGTCCAGTCATAATTTTAAGCTTTAAATTATTATAATGGCATATAAAAACTGTGTAAGGTTCTGAATTTGCCTAGGCCCACTGACTGCTTAGTATTATATGTGCCCCAGGACACAGACTAGACACAGCTAAACACATCCAGCCCAGCCCTCCTCAATTTAGCTGTGCTAACATTGACAGTTATGTTGACAGTTATAGGAATAAACACCTGGAAGAAGCAAGAATCTCTTAATGATTAGATATAATCTCAATCAAATGAGATAATGTATGCAAAATGCTTTGTAAAACTTCAATTGTCATATATGTTTCAGATACACATATTAATTTCTTCTTAATCTAGTTGAGAGAATTGCTTCAAAACAATGATTCTAGGAATATATAGTACAATTTTTTGAAGACCTTTCCAGAGGAATCATCTTTCCACTAAGTTTATTGGCTAGACTGTTCCTTCCAAATATCATGAGTATTTGTGTTCTGCTCTTGACTTCATTCAGGAGATATGTTTTTTGTCCTGTGTGCATACAACTGCTTCTTTCCTTATGCCGTCTTTTTGACCTAAATTTGTATGCATGGACCTGGTCAAGATGCCAAGATCAGAGACCAAGGGTGTAAAATAGTCTTAAAATAGAGTCAAAATTCTGAAATACTACCCTTATCCACCAATATCTACCAATTCCCAGAACACTCCTGTGGAAGAGAAAGAAAATTGTCATAGACTACATAAAATGTGTAAACTTATTCCAAATGGTACTATACCCTAGAAAAGAACTAAATAATGTTAATGTTTTGTTTAATTTTCATGTTTTTATATAGGGATATCTGGGAGATATAGTGTATAAAGTGCTGTAACTGGAGTCAGGATGAACTGAGTTTAAAATCAACTATTTACTAGCTATGTCACTCTAGGGAAGTACCTTAACCTCTGATTCTGTCAGTTTCCTCATCTCTAAAATAGGGATGATAACAGCATTTACCTCCCAGGGAGGATTGTGAGAATAAAATAGCATTTGTAAACCTCAAAGGATTATATAAATGCTAGTTATTTTTACTTTGGTTGGTGCAATAGTCAAAATAAATGGCATTCCTCCACTGGTTATGAAAATAAATAAAAATTATAAAATTATAATGGTTTATACAATGAAAGTTTTAAGTTAAACTAGGACATTTTCCCCTCTCAGAATAGAAATGACTTAAAAAGATAATTTATACGAATAAGGCAGATAAAAAAAAATCCTCAACTATATGGCATATACTCTTCATTTCAAAAACATGTTTCGATAACCTTTCTTTTTGTGTGGGGGACAATCTCACTCTTAGCTCCCTTTTCCTTCTCTAGTCTACCATCAAATTCAATATAGGATCTTTATAATAAATATTCATATTTAAGAAAAGCAAATGGATATATCTGAAAATCTGTGTCACAGTCAACAACTTTATCTTTATCAAGAGGCATAAAATATGTTTTATATATGGTTCTTGGGAAACATTGATTGGTAATTGATTTCATCAAAGTACTTGTATCTTTTAAAATATTTGTCTTTGGGGCAGCTAGGTTGCGCAGTGGTTAGAGCACCAGCCCTGAAGTCAGGAGGACCTGAGTTCAAATCTGGTCTCCGACACTTCCTAGCTGTGTGACCCTGGGCAAGTCACTTAACCCCAATTGCCTCAACAACAACAAAAAAAAAAAAGCAAAAAAAAAAAAATTGTCTTTACAACATTATTGTTATTGTTTGAATTGTTTTCTTTTCATTTTATTCTCTGCATCAAATTATATAAATCTTCCGAGGTTTCTCTGAAATCATCTTTTTCATTATTTCATAGAAAACAATAGTATTCTATTATAGTCATATATCATAGTGTTTTCAGACATTTCCCAATTCATAGGTAACCGCATCTCCCAGTCCTTTGTTGTAACAAAGAGATCTGCTCTAACTATTTTTGCACATATACACAAACCCCATTTTATTTTTATAATAAAAAGTACGGACCTAAATATGTGTTATAACTATTTTATCATGACTGCTATTATCTTCTACAACCACTTCCTCCACAATATGACAACCAGCAATATTCATCAAACTAAATTTGTAGCACATCTACAATATAAGAATTCAGAATGGAAGGGTTTAAAAGAAAGAATTCTAAATTTGGTTTCACAATATTACCATACATGGTGTTATTTGCCCTTGAGGCATTCCAGAAATTTATCAACCATATTTTTCAAAACCTGCAAGTTGAGAATTAGCTATTTATTTAGTGACATCTTTATTTACTCTAAAAATCTTTCTCAGCAAGACCAAATGGTCTGCACAGTCCTCAAACATTTATGCTAGGGTATGCCATTTGTCAAACCCCCAAAATGCCAACTTTAAAAAATATGGAGTGTGGTTCTTAGAGCACTGTTCATGCTGTTAATGAATAAAGATGGAAATACAAGTAGAAACTATGCTTTAATGAGTACCCCCAATATTCTGAAGGATTAATCATGTTTCATAGGGTCTTGGAGTAAGATGCTATTTTTTCTAATAATTCCCTACAATAATTATAACTTTGGCAGAACAACTCAAACTTCAAAAGGTTTCTCATTCATCTCAGCTGCAGAAGCCGAAGCTTCTTTGAATCTAAAGAAGCAATTTCCATCAGTTCAAGACTTGACTAGAAGTCATAGAACCCATGATAGACTCACTTGCACAAACAACATTTTTGCTATATGTTGATATACCAAGTTCCTAATCAGGACCATCCTCTCAAGTTAGTGGTTTTTCCAAATTACTGGAGCTGTAGGCCTATGTTTGCATATAAATCAAACCCAAAATAATGCCATAGGAGAGAAAGAACTCTTTGTATCAGGAAATTATGCTTTTTGAGACCTATAAGCGCCATTAATAATTATTATTTATTAATGAAACACAAGAATTTATGACTCTTAATTTCCCCAAAGTTTAAAGAGTAACAAATCTAGTGTTTTTAAAAACCTATTTTAAGGTTTTTTGGTTTTTTTTGATTGCATACTTTGTATTTCAGAATGCAAGATGATGGCCACAGCCCCATGGCCAAAGTGTATGTGTTGCTGTATATGTATACATATATTTGTGTATATATCTATCCATGTATATGCATGTAGTGCCATCAGCCACCATCACATTAATCCCTATCCTTATCAAAGTTATGGTTATACTTTTACCTGAAAATCCTATATTTTAATTCAAAAGAGGTGGTGGAGTGAGGGAGGGAGAGAGAGAAAATGGAGAGAGAAAGGAGATGGATAAATTTGCATATGTGGTGATGGCTGGTGCTAATGATTGATGGTTGATCCACTCTGGTCAAGATTTTTGAACCATAAGACATAAGTTCTGTGGAAACATAATTAGATTCAGCATGAAACACACATGATGAACATGATCTACTACTTCTTATTCCTGGTGATCTTAAGGGTCTATTGATGTGGTCTATACAACTAAATTTTAGGGAACATGTTTTGTTGGTATCCATATCACTCTACTATATCTATAGCATTTTCATTTCCAGTAGAATATTCCAGTTTCCAACATAAAAATAGGGTTTCATAATTCTTTTCAATAAGTATTAGTGTTTTAATAACATATGCTCAGATTTAAACTATATAATGGTGTAATCAACATAGTTCAGGGAACACAAATCTTGACTTGGTATCTGTTATTATTGTATGGGACCCAAGAACTTTGACCTCTGACTGAATAGCAACTTGTATCTGGGGTTCATTGAGCAATCTCTATTTCTTCTAAGAAGCCTTAGTGTTAGCAGGAAGGAAAAAGTAACAGAATTGCCATACCTTTGGATTATTAAATGCAACTACAGGATAGGGTGGATTTTCAGTTCTGTTAACCCCTGACTTTTCTGTAGGTTCAATATTTTTATTATATTATACCTTTAGGGCACTTAAAATTTGATCAAGATGGAACTTGAAGAGAAGATGACAAGCCAGACCTTGGATATAGCTCAATTATATCATATTAATCAATTTTTTTGAATGCTCTAGCAGTTTTCAAGTATTTTATGAATGACATTTTTCCAATGTTCCCTACGCTAAGAGATGTTCTCTTATCTAGACAATACACTCATATATTCCCAAGACCCTAACAAGAATTTTCAGAGAAGTCTTAACCTAATTCTAGGATCAACATTTCTTTTCAGACTAAAAAATGTTACAAGTTTAGCTGCTATTATAAGCCATAAAGGGGGAAAGAGAATTTAGTGTCATAATCAACTGAAAGTTGCCCATGAAATTGAATCCTACCAAGATTTCTTAAGTTACAGATTAATATTGACAATTCAATCTTTACTTTGCTTTTCTGATTCACTTTTCTATTTAATTATGAAATTAACAAATAGAAACAAATATGTAAATTTTAAAATACAAAGATGAACAGAAGGGGATTATATATGTAATAGTGAATTTGATATTTATTTTTCAGGGTATATTAAATTTAACATGATAATAACAATAGTAGTCTGCTTATCTATGTCTCCTGAACAAATAGTTCAACTATATGTTGAAGACCCTTCTTCTCCTCCTTCTTCTCTTTATTTCTTCTTTCTTCTTCTTCTTCCCAGACTACTACTACCCATTAATTCTTCCCCTAATGTACTTTTATCTCATAGATTGTCCTCTTGCAGTTACTTTTACAACTGAGTATTCTTTTGTTGAATTCAAACAATGAATCACTTCTGTCCCATGTTCAACCCAGAACCATCCTCACCATTTATAGGTGAGGCAAAATATATGTAAAGTAATGGTATGATGTCATATTGTCTTCCATTTAGACCCTCCCTTCACTATTTCAAACCAATAAGCATTTATTCATTATCTATTATAAAAAAGTACCATTCAAAGTACAAATGATATAAAAAGAAATCACATGTTCTCTCTCTCTCTTTCTCTCTCTCTCTCTCTCTCTCTCTCTCTCTCTCTCTCTCTCTCTCT
>JAJPUD010000359.1:468001-521375 GCA_023553655.1 Myrmecobius fasciatus
TCTCTCTCTCTCTCTCTCTCTCTCTCTCTCTCTCTCTCTCTCTCTCTTTCTCTCTTTCTCTCTTTCTCTCTCTCTCACACACACACATTTCTGCCCTCATGAAGCATATATATTCTTGTATTGATTAGCATATTCATGCTATATAAAGGTACCATTAAGGAACTGTATTCCATTAAGCCAAAACTTTGGATTGTAGTAATGTATATTAGGAATGGAAATGAGGGTATAACAAAAACATAAACATCTCATTCATGATCAAAAGAAGGCCTTTGGCCAACACTCCATAACCAATCCAGCTTCTGGTTTCTTCCTAGTTTTTTACTATTGACTTTTCTCTTGACTTCTCCCATTGTCTGTCCCCTCTTCTGTCTACTCAAAATCTCATCTTATTTCATGTCTGAATTGTGTTTCTCCTTTGTTCTTGCCTTTTTCTCCTTCTCTCAGCTTTCCAATTAATAATGTAGTATTCACTAAATACTCACAACAACTCCCACCTAGCCCAGATTGACCACCACAAACAGCAGCTTAATCATTTCAGTTCCATGGCATGGTGAGACTTGACGGAAATTTGTCACTATGAAGTATAAAATCCCAGATAGGTACTATTCTCATTTCAGCCTTTCAGTGTTTTATATTGAAACACATGAATAAAGATTGCAATTGCTGCAATTTTCATTTTTTGATCCACATCCTTATTCAAAGTTTCTTTTATGTTTCTCATAAGATGAAAGCATATTCCCTCAACCAACATCTTCCTTAAGCATTTCTAACTTTTTTATATAAATATCTGTACCATAAATGAATATGATAGTGACATGTTAAACTAGTCCTGCAGAAGACCATAAAATCATATTCTTTCTGTTTCCTGGGAGATTTTTAAGGAAAATCTCAGAGAAATGTATGTCAGAAACTGTTCATGAGAAGTTTATCTTAGAGGCAAGAATTAGATGGCTTCTGCGATTCTATGATTAAACTATTATTTTGCTAGTAAGATAATATTAAAAATAACAATACCTTGATTGGCTATGGTAGGTACTAGATAAATATTCTGACACTAAATCAAAGGCTAACTTAGGAATCTCATTAATGACTCATGCCTAAAATGACAATAGCTGACACAGGCCATATACTTTACCTGCACTGGTCTAAAAATAAGAGAAAAACAGTATTCAACTGATGAGCATTTTTTTATTTAAAAACTTTTATTGAGCTACTTATCTTTAAAAATCTCTCCTAGGTACTATAAAGACTACCTTGAGAGCAGATTGATTTTTTTTTTTTTGCCTTATTTTGTATGATCAAAACTTAGCACGGTGCCTGGCACACAGTAAGTGCTTATTAGATGTTTGTTTGCTGGATAACTGACTTTATAGAGCTTGTGATCTCGTTGGAGATGTCAAACTAACACATACGAAACCATAATGAAAAATACAAGAGAAGAGTGCACCAAATTCTTCTCTATGATTCCAAATTATGGTTCAAAAAATAATTCTTGATTGAGTAACATTTAAAGGATTCAGAAATAACTGAATGTGCTAGATTCATAGTTTTAGGTTTTGAAAGACATTAGAGACTAGTTGGTCTAATTCCCTCATTTTTTAGTTGAGCAAATTAAAATGTAGGTAAGATAAACATGGGGGTGTAGGTAATAAGTTCAAGAGGCAAGATTTGAACTGATTTGAACTTAGTCCTCCAACTACATAAGTGAGTTCTCTATTGGTTATGAAAGGATTCATGGTAGAAATATGACTTGTATTAGCTTTAAAAGATAAGTAAGATTTAATTTAGAAGAAGAGAGAACAGTCTAGTCATGAGATGGAGAACATGACTAAAGACATAAAAGTAGGAATGAGCATGCAATTTTCCTGGGACAGTGAAAATAAGTCATAATAGAGTAGTATCAACAGCGATAGCACTAGTTGTAACCAACATTCTTTAGATCCTTAAGGTTTGCAAATAACCATAATGTATTATTTCATTTAATTCTCAAGGCCCTCTAAGATGAATTCTAGAATTACTATTATTATCTTCATTGTGTAGGTCAGGAAATTAGTCAATGGTCACTCAGTATCAGAGATGGAATTTGAGTCTAGCTTTCTCCCACTTACAACTCCAATATAATTTCCAAGGTGTTTTCATTTATCAATAAAGGCAACCAATGGGATAAAATAAAATTAAATACATTGAAATTATTATAATATATTGCAAGTCTATTCAATCTGTTCAATAAAAATAAGCATCTTGGAAATATTTAGTATTGTATGTTAGTATTTTGGGAACAGAAGAATGTGTTAAAAAGGCTTAAACATCTTAAACTAAACTGAAATCTTAAACAAAATTTAAACAAACACTTTTCTATAATGAATTACCATTTCAAGGGTGCTGAAAGTCATTTTATGCCTGACACAACTTGCTGAATCATAAATAGCAGCAACTATACTCTACTGCAGTCTAATCAAGAAGACAGATCATATTTCATCTGGAGGTCATGAAATATTTACCTGCTAATAAGACTAGGAGGAAGAATTGATAAATCTGCCCTATATGTCCTACAAACAGGAACTCTGCCATTTTTTCACCATGTTTTCATTGTCACTTTGAAAAGTACAAAAGGGCATTCCAAGTTATAAAAACTCAAAACTTTGAATGCCCTTTCATATTTTTCTTTTTTAATAACTTTTCATCAGTCAGAAAAACTCTTCTTCCCTCCCTCCTATACTTTCAATTTATTGAAAATGTAATAATAACCTTTCACATTTTTGTTTAAATTTATTTTATTTGAAAAAAGAGATTAAGAAAAAAAAAGAAAAACAGAAAAGTAATACAAAACAAAATAAAACAAAAGAGAACATTGTCATGTGTCTAGCAGAACAAAGTAGGATTCAAAATATATAACAACAAATTATTAGATCAAGAAAGTATATATATATATATGCATATATATATAAGTAGAAGAAATTATATTCATGAATGTCCATTTTTTCTTTACTTCTTTGTAAATTGTTCTTTGGTTCTCTCTACACATCTTTATTTTTTCCCATTTCATCCCCCCCAACTCCCCCAAGCAAGCTACACTTAAAAAAAATATATTTATATATATGTATGTATATATGTATATACATACATACATAAACACACACACATACTCTCTTACACACACACACATAAACACACACACCCCCCACATACACACACATATCTTTCCTATCCCTGCTTACTTTAATTAAATTCTGCTCCATAAGTTGCCTTGTTATTACTTAACCTCTCACTACTCAAGGATCCCTCCTTTGTGTTCTTATCTCATCCTCTGCCTTCCCATCCTCTCATCCCTCCCCCTTTATTTCTTTATAGATTTTTGGAAGGTGCTATACCCTTCATAAAATATGTAGCATTGCCTATTGAACCCATTCCTGATGTGAAAAGGTTTTCAGAATTTTGAGCCCTCCTCGCCCCTCTAATGCCTCTGTGACTATTCTTCCTTTGCATCTCATTTTTATAACATGATTACTATTTTTACTTTAACTCAGCACTCTTTCTTTTGAGCTACCTTATTGTTGATGTGAATCTTAAGCATTTAGTATACATTTCCTATATAAAAATACCACGCAAAAAATTTGTCCATGTTTAAACAGTTTGTCCATGTTGAGTTCCTTAAAATTGATCTTTGATATTGACTCCTATATGTTAAATTTTCTGTTAACTTTGGGTTTGGTTGATGGAAAGTCCTGAAAATCTATATTTCATTGAATGTCCATTTTTTCTCATTCAAAATTATAGATAATTTTGCCAGATATAATATTTTTGGCCACAGGTCTACTTCTTTTGATTGTCAGTAAGTATGATTCCAGGACCTGCAGTAGTTTATTGTAGTTGTTGATAAGCCTTGTACAATTTAATTGTAGCTTCTGTGTATTTTAATTTTTTTTCTTATTTCTTGCAAAATTTTCTCTTTGATCTGGGAGTTTCAAAACTTGGCAATAATATTTCTGTGTGTTTTCCACAAAGGATCTCTTTAAAGTGGTATTTGGTGGATTTTTTTCTTTTTTCCCTTCATGTTCTATCACTCCAGGACAATTTTCTTGGATTATTTCCTGCAGTATTGTATCTCTTTTTGGTCACAACTTTCTGGCAGTCCAATTATTCTTATATTTTCTTTTCTTGATCTGTTCTCCAAATCTGTCATTTTTCTTATAAGATGTTTTACTTTCTGTTCTATTTTCTCATTCTTTATATTCTATTTTGTTATTTCTTGGTCTCTCATAGCTTCACTGGCTTCCTCTTGCCTGACTCAAAGAATTATTTTCATCTTTGAGATGCTGTACCTCTTTTCTACTTGAAAAGTTCTCCTTTTCATAATCTTGTATAATTTTGTTTTTCTTGGATTTTTTTTTTTTTTTTTTTTTAGTTTTTCTTCAATGTATCTCATTTGATTTTAAATTCTGGTCAGAGTGGAGAGCTGAAGGGAAGAGGCACTATCCCATCACCCCACAATTAGAGATGTTTATACTAATACCTTTTATTTAAAAAATGAACTGGCAAAGAAGAGTCTCAACACTGAAACATATTATGGGAACAGGAAAGACCAGGGTTCATCTTCAAAGGAAAACACTAAGTAAAAAAAAAAAAAAAAAAAAAGCTTCTATTCCAAAGAGTAATATGAAATGACTCTCCACCCAAAGAGAATTTGTAGAACTCAAAAAAGAATTTAAAATCAAATGAGATACAACCCAAGAGCTCCACCCTCCTGCAAGTGCTTACAGCTAACAGTGCCCCTGCCCCACTGTTTCTGTACTCACTTGGTGCTGGTTTCTTCTTGCCCAGGACTGCATCTCAGCAGCACAGCTGGGCCTCAGCCCTCTGTCCTCCTGGACTTAGATCCTAAACTGACAAACAAGGTGAAAGTCTCTGTGGTTCCCGCTGAGGCTCTAGCCACATCTAGTTAGCCTTAGGGGTCCTCACTTGACTCTGCAGAGCTAGCCCAGAGGTCTCTGCACTTCAAACAGATTAATCCCTAGCCCGAGGTCTTTCTTCAGCTCTTCTGGAGTTGTAACTGGAGGACCTCTGTTCTGCCCCATGTCTTCTTCATTGTTCACCAGTCTATGTCCTATTTGTGGGGGAAACTGGGAGAGCTTGAAATTTACCATTCTATTCCACCATCTTCTCAGAATCCTCCAACCTTTCACACTTATCAAAAGAAAATTCATTTCATATTAAATGCACCAGATACACATTCTAAGAAGCAGAAGGTACTTGAATACATTGGATTTATCGAAATCCCATAGAGGTGATCCACAACCTCAAACTCTGCCAAGATGTGCTCCAAGGCAGTTGTGCACCAAGCCCTCCTTGGCCCAAACTAGCTACTATGTCTGTATAAAAGGGAGGGGGACCATATTTTATATTACTTCCCCCCTTTCTTCTTCTCCTACAGGAGGAAAAGACAATGAGAAAGAAAAGAATGAATTTTTAGACATTATGAGAAGTCTTCCTTCATCATCAATTCAGAGACTTCTTTTAGTGTTAACCACAATTCATGGCTCCTTTCAATCTAAGGGATGATAGCCTCAACCCAAAGATACTGACAGAATGAATTCAGAGGTTCTCTTAAAGTATGCATTTGTTTTTCAAATAAAATGCAAAAACTTAATTAATTTTTGGTTTAGGTCCCAAATAATGAAAAAAATGACCAAAAAACAACCCTCCTCCTTGCCACCCATACACATTAAATACTTCCCCTGAAACACTTGTCAAAGAATTGTGTAAAATATGGTCATTGGTTCAATCCCAATGGGCATATGCAGTATGAGTCTAAATAATGCTAAGGGGATTCACTTGCACTCATCAGGACCTGGCTATTTCCTGATTAGATTATGATTAACCATATATTACAACATAGATGAAAAACAGATTACAGAGTTAATGTGGAGTCATGAATAGTTTGATGAGGTCAGAATGCTTGAAGGTCCATTGTGAGAATGGTTTGGGCAAAGGGATCATGGAGCTAAGATGTAGCTCTTCTGTAACACTTTTATAAATGTTATAACAGTCATCCAGGTGGATTGAAAGACTCATCTAGCTCTGTATATCACTTTAAGAGTTTCAAAGATGGGGAAAAAATTCCCATTAGTAAATATATGTCTAATGAACACATAATTTAGAAAAGATGCTATGCTAAAATATTTCACAAGGATTAACAGGGTTGACCACAGATAATTTATATTTCACAGACATATATCCAAGATTATTATTTATTATTCTCTTCAAAATGAAGCTTATTGACCAATAGGTTACATTGCTTTACATACATGGACTAAGTTTTCATGGATTCCAAAGTCATTGAGTAAATAGCAATAATACTTTCTTTGCATCATGCACCTAGTATAATTAAACTTCAATAGTATTTAGTACCTTAGCCAGATGAGAGTTGATCCATTTTGTAAAAGTCCGTTTTTGCACTATTTCTTGTTCATCTAAAAAAGAAGGATAATGATACTGGTTAGATTTTATCAGATCCTACTAAGAACTATCAGCACGGAAAATATAATAAGAAATACAGGAAACAATTGCTGTTTTTCCTCATTCCTTTTTGTGTGTAATTTCCTTGAAAGTAAAGGAAGATTAACCTCAAAGAATTTTCATCAATTATATTATTAAATAATTAATATGTATTAATTAATCAATCATATGATAAATATACATTAAGATTTCAATGTTTCCTGTAATGTGTAGAGTCTATGACAGATTATTGTATGCATCAAAATATTACCATATTTTAAGAAATTATATAAAAGCTAAAAATCACAATCAATGAAGAATAAGCTTAATTCAATTCAATACTCTTATTATCCACTTAATATGCAAAGTGCAAGTCACAATGCCAGGCATAGGGAAACACAGAAACAAAAATGAAATTCTCTCTAATCTTAAAGGGCTTACTTTCTCCAGGAATTATGTAGCACATTTACCAGTAAGTAAATTAAAAACTAATATAAAGAAAATTTCAAATTCAATAATGTTAACTCAGGGGATCAAAAAAGGTCCCAGAATGGAGGTTATACTTACACTGTGCTTTAAAGGAACTAGGAATTTGAAGAAACAAAAGTAAGGAAAGTGTGAATTGTAGGCAAAAGTCCAGAGTTGGGAGGTAGAATGGCATGTAGAGAGGATAGCTAGCAAGTCACCTTGAGACAGAATATATATCAAGGGGAATAACATGGAATAAAAAGTTGTAAGTAAGAGCTGAAATATGGAAAGTCCCAAACATCAGGCTGAGGATTTTGTATTCTAGTCTAGAGACAAGAGGCAGCCAAATAATATTTTTGAATAGGGCAGGGATGTGATCAGATCTATTTTTTTGGAATATTAATTTGCCAACTATGTGGAGAATGCATTAGAACAGAGAGACTGGAGACAGGGGAAAAGTTGCCAACAGGTATTTGTTAAACATTTATTATTTGCCATTGGTTATTTATAATGATAAATGTCATTTATTGTTTCCTGTACTAAAAATTGAGATACATAAAGGCAACTACATAGTCTCTATCTTCAAGAAATTCACAATCTAATGAGATTAAGTTCATTTTTACAAGACCATAGGATCATAAATTTAGGATGGCTAAGGACCTTGGAAATCATGTAATTCAACTCCTTTTTTTTATAGCTGGAAAATTTGAGCCTCAGAAAAATTCCATGAATTACCAAATTCATACTGATCGTATCAAAACTGAGATGAAGCCTAGTTCTGTGACTCCAAGCTCACTATTCTTCCTGTTATTGTGCTGTATTTCTAAACAGGAAGCTAAACTGCCATGGAATCTATCCCGGAGCTCCAGGTAAAAATTCTATCCCTCAGTCCCTAATCAATGAAAATCAATTCATGATCCTTAGAGAAGTTGTACAAGGTTAGGAGGAGCTTCTTTCAGCAAGTCATTCTAAAATCTAAAAGCTCTAGATCATGAATCAGGATAAAAAAGGACTGGTAGATGAAATACATTCTAGTTCTAAATTGTATTTAAATTTCTTTATCTATAGAATAAGAGAATTGGTCTTAATGATATTTGAGATCCCTTTCAGCACTAACATTCCATGACATTAATTCACATTAGAAATTCTGATTTTCATTTCATACAAATCCCTTCTACTACTCTTTACGTCCTCTTTATGTTTTTTTTTCCCTCTCTATCTGTTCTGACATTGTAACTATACATTTGGGACAGAGGTAGATATACTCATTTAAGGTTAAAAATAATAAGTAAAGAAAAAGCAGGTGTATAGTAGAATAGGGTTTTTTTTAACTTTTCCCACTTATCCCCCTTTTTTGCCAGAGAAATTTTTTTTAATTTTTTTAATTTTTATTTATTTATTTTATTTTATTTTATTTTTATTTTATTCACATAACATATGTATGGGTAATTCTTCAACATTAACCCTTACATAGCTTTCTGTTACAAATTTTGCCCCCCAACTCCCCACCCCTGCCCTAGATGGCAGGATATCCACTACATGTTAATTATGTTAAAATATTGGCAAATCAAATATATGTATACATATTTCCAAACTTATCATTGTTGTGCAAGAAAAATCTTATCTACACAAAAGATATATCAGATAAAGGAAACACAATGTAAGCAAACATCAATCAAGGAGTATGAGAATGTTATGTTGTGGTCCACATTTCACATCCCTCTCTCTGGGTGTATATGGCTTTCTTCAGTGAACAATTGGAGGTGGCTTGAAACATTTCATTATTGAAGAGAGCCATGTCCATCAGAAATAATCGTCATATAGTACTGTTGTTGCTGTGTATAATGATCTGGTTCTGCTCATTTCGCTCAGCATCAGTTCATGTAAGTCTCTCCAAGCCTCTCTGAAATCATCTTGCTGGTCATTTCTTACAGAACAATAATATTCCATAATATTCATATACCATAATTTATTCAGCCATTCTCCAATTGAAGAGCATCTATTCAATTTCCAGTTTCTAGCCACTACAAAAAGGGCTGCCACAAACATTCTTGCACATGTGGGGCCCTTTCCTTCCTTTATGATTTCTTTGGGATATAAGCCCAATAGAAATGCTGCTGGGTCAAAGGGTATGCACAGTTTGATAACTTTTTGAGCGTAGCTCCAAATTGTTCTCCAGAATGGCTGTATCTGTTCACAGCTCCACCAACAATGCATAAGTGTCCCAGCCCTCCCACAGCCCCTCCAACATTCATCATTAATTTTTCCTGTCATTTTAGCCAATCTGACAGGTGTGTAGTGGTACCTCAGGGTTGTCTTGATTTGCATTTCTCTGATCAATAGTGATTTGGAGCACCTTTTCATATGACTATAAATAGTTTTAATTTCATCCTCTGAAAATTGTCTGTTCATATCCTTTGACCATTTATTGATTGGAGAATGGTTTGAATTTTTATAAATATGAGACAATTCTCTATATATTTTAGAGATGAGACCTTTACCAGAACCCTTAAATGTAAAGATGATTTCCCAATTTATTGCTTCCCTCCTAATCTTGTCTGCATTGATTTTGTTTGTACAAAAATTTTTTAACTTAATGTAGTCAAAGTTATTTATCTGGTTTTCAAATTAAGAGTTCCAGTTCTTCTTTGGACATAAATTTATTCCATCTCCATAGGTCTGAGAGGTAAGCTATATTACGTTCCTCTAATTTACTTATAGTATCACTCTTTATATCCAGATCATGAACCCATTCAGATCTTATCTTGGTATGTGGTGTTAGATGTGGGTCAAGCCCTAATTTCTTGCACACTAGTTTCCAGTTTTCCCAGAAGTTTTTGTCAAATAGTGAATACTTATCCCAGAAGCTGGGGTCTTTGGGTTTATCAAAGACTAAATTGGTATAGTTATTGTCTAGTTTGTCTTGTGATTCTATCCTATTCCACTGATCGACTACTCTATTTCTTAGCCAGTACCAAATGGTTTTGATGACCGCTGCTTTGTAATATAGTTTTAAATCTGGTACAGCAAGTCCACTATTGTCAGCCTTTTTTTTTCATTAATCCCCCTGAAATTCTTGACCTTTTGTTTTTCCAAATGAATTTTGCTACTATTTTTTCTAGATCTGTAAAATAATTTCTTGGGAGTTTGATTGGTATGGCACTAAATAAGTAAATTAGTTTGGGTAGTATTGTCATTTTTATTATATTCACTCGGCCTACACATGAGCATTTTAATTTTAAGTTTTTCCAATTGACTAGGTCTGATTTTATTTGTGTGGAAAATGTTTTGTAGTTTAGTTCATATAGTTCCTGACTATCCCTTGGCAGATAAATTCCCAAATATTTTATACTATCAACAGTTATTTTGAATGGAATTTCTTTTTGTATCTCTTGCTACTGAACTTTATTGGTAATATATAAAAATGCTGATGATTTATGTGGATTTATTTTGTATCCGGCAACTTTGCTAAAGTTGTGAATTGTTTCTAGTAGTTTTTTAGTTGAGTCTTTAGGCTTCTCTAAGTATATCATCATGTCATCTGCAAAGAGTGATAATTTGGTTTCCTCATTACGTACTCTAATTCCTTTAATCTCTTTTTCTTCTCTTACTGCCAAAGCTAACATTTCTAAGACAATATTAAATAATAATGGTGACAGTGGACAGCCTTGTTTCACTCCTGATCTTTATTGAGAATGGTTCTAGTTTGACTCCATTAGATATGATGCTTGCTGAAGGTTTTAAGTAGATACTACTAATCATTTTAAGGAAAAGCCCATTTATTCCTATACTCTCCAGTGTTTTTAATAGGAATGGGTGTTGGATTTTATCAAAAGCTTTTTCTGCATCTATTGAGATAATCATATGGTTTTTGTTAGTTTGGTTATTAATATAATTAATTATGCTGATAGTTTTCCTAATATTGAACCAGCCCTGCATTCCTGGTATAAATCCTACTTGGTCATGATGTATTATCCTGGGGATGACTTTCTGTAATCTTGTTGCTAAAATCTTATTTAAAATTTTTGCATCAATATTCATTAGGGAAATGGGTCTATAGCTTTCTTTCTCAGTTTTCTCTCTACCTGGTTTAGCTATCAGTACCATATCTGTGTCATAGAAGGAATTTGGTAGTACACCTTCTTTCCCTAGTTTTTCAAATAGTTTATATAGTATTGGGATTAATTGTTCTTTGAATGTTTGGTAAAATTCACATGTAAATCCATCTGGCCCTGGAGATTTTTTCTTAGGGAGCTGACTAATAGCTTGTTCTATTTCTTTTTCCAAAATAGGGCTATTTAAATAATTTATTTCCTCTTCTGTTAACCTTGGCAATCTATATTTTTGTAGATATTCCTCCATTTCATTTACATTATCAAATTTATTGGCATAAAGTTGGGCAAAGAAACTCCTAATTATTACTCTAATTTCCTCTTCATTGAAGGAAAGTTCTCCCTTATCATTCTTGAGACTAACAATTTGATTTTCCTCTTTCCTTTTTCTGATCAAATTAACTAAAGGCTTATCTATTTTGTTGGTTTTTTCATAAAACCAACTCTTAGTTTTATTTATTAATTCAATAGTTTTCTTATTTTCAATTTTATTGATCTCCCCTTTAATTTTCAGAATTTCCAGTTTGGTATTTAATTGAGGGTTTTTAATTTGGTCTTTTTCTAGCTTTTTTAATTGTAAGCCCAGTTCATTGATCTTCTCTTTCTTTGTTTTATGCAAGTAAGCATCTAGAGATATAAAATTACCCCTTATAACCGCTTTAGCCGTGTCCCACAAATTTTGGTATGTTGTCTCATTGTTGTCATTCTCTTGGATGAAATTTTTGATTGTGTCTATAATTTGCTCTTTCACCCATTCATTCTTCAGGATTAGATTATTTAATTTCCAAATAACTTGTGGTCTATTTTCTCCTGCCAGAGAAATTTTTAAGTGACCTATAGTATATGTGTATATAAAATAGGTATTCAAATCAAACATTTTCTGATAATAAATCATAATTTTGTGTCCCCCAAATAAACTACAATTTAAGAAGCAGTTTATAGAAGACATATTGCTACTGCCTTGAATTGGTAAGTACAAATCACCACTCTAGCATTTATTACTTGTATGATATTGAGCAAGTCACTAAGTCTCTAAGACTCTTTCTGAGTCTCTAAAATAAGATTAGGAATACATGATTACCCACAAAGTTGTTTAAGGAAGGCATTCCAAAGCTCAGGAATGAGATACAATATGCTGAAGTTGAATAATCCTAAATCTTTAGAAGGAGTAGCCTGAGGAAAAAATCTCAGCCATCAATAACATGATTTTGATGTCCCAACACTTTGAAATTCTTAGCTTTTCTTAAAGTACTACTACTATGTTTTCTCTTAAAATTAAGAAAAAAATTAATTCTTTTATGAGAACCAAATATTGAAACTGTTCAGTAACTTAATGGACTGAATTGTCCAGGAAGGCTAGATGTTTTGCTAACTCAGGAAAATCAAGTGTATACTGCTGTTCCCTGCAACTTAAATAAAGCGGATGCATCCCTGGAGAAATCTCCCACATACTGTGCAGGAGACACCACCTGTGCCCTCTGCCAGCTTTAAGTTCTTTTTTTTTTTTACATATTTCCACACTTATCATTGTTGTGCAAGAAAAATCATATCTACAAGAAAGAAAAATCAAATAAAGGAAACACAATGCAAGCAAACATCAATCAAGAGCATGAAAATGTTATGTTGTGGTCCACATTTCACATCCCTCTCTCTGGGTAAATATGGCTTTCTTCAGTGAACAATTGGAAGTGGTTTGAAACATTTCATCATTGAAGAGAGCCATGTCCATCAGAATTAATCGTCATATAGTACTGTTGTTGCCGTGTATAATGATCTCCTGGCTCTGCTCATTTCACTCAGCATCAGTTCATGTAAGTCTCTCCAGGCCTCTCCGAAATCATCCTGCTGGTCATTTCTCACAGAACAATAATATTCCATGACATTCATATACCATAATTTGTTCAGCCATTCTCCAATTGATGGGCATCCATTCAGTTTCCAGTTTCTAGCCACTACAAAAAGGACTGCCACAAACATTCTTGCACATGTGGGGCCCTTTCCTTCCTTTATGATTTCTTTGGGATATAAGCCCAATAGAAATGCTGCTGGGTCAAAGGGTATGCACAGTTTGACAACTTTTTGAGCATAGCTCCAAATTGCTCTCCAGAATGGCTGGATCCGTTCACAGCTCCACCAACAATGCATCAGTGTCCCAGCCTTCCCACATCCCCTCCAGCATTCATCATTATCATTTCCTGTCATTTTAGCCAATCTGGCAGGTGTGTAGTGGTACCTCAGGGTTGTCTTAATTTGCATTTCTCTGATCAATAGTGATTTGGAGCACCTTTTCATATGACTACAAATCAGCTTTAAGTTCTACTGTTCTTCATTCTCCTACCAATGTTGGAACTACAGAATTTCTAGTCATGGAGATTATAAAATCTAACAATCCTAAGTAAAAAGGATTTAACCTAAAATTTGACAGAGAGGTAGAGAAATGCTCACATAAAAATTTCCAGACCAAATATCCTAGAGAGCAATAAATATGATGTGTGGAGGATGAGGGGGTGGGTAGAGAGAAATTCACAAGGAAAAATAATAGAATAATTAAGAGCAATATAAGTGATTTCAGGTGTCAATGTGCTCACAGAACAGGTAAGAAACAAAATGTACCATGGAATTTTGACAGAGAGTTCTATAGGCATAGCAAGATAGAATGGAATAGGCTTAGTGGCAGGAATATGATGATGAAAGGGAAGCCACTTTGAAAGAAAAGGTAGAGGTGGTAAGTTCTAAAAGAAGATATACATCTTTTTAGAAATTCACACTTTTGGAAAGTGGTGGCTCATGAAGGTGGTGACTTTGCCAGGAATAGTGAAGGACATCTGGATGAGACTATAAAAGTGAAAACAACTCAAGAGGCATCTAAGGCCCTCCAAAAAGAAAATCTGGCAGAAAAGGGAGGGAAAATGTCAAAGTCACCACCTTCATGAGCCACCACTGCTATTGTTGCTGCTCTATTTGATAGTGAATTTCTGTGCTTATATTTAGACGTAACAAAAAGATCTTTTTTTGGAAAGCTCAGATTATATCTTCTTGCAGCATTATATGTTTCTAAATGCCAACAAATCCCTCTACATTTCTTTTCCATTCAATATGTGAAATGGGAAAACAGATTTTAATGGGATTTCCAAGTATATTTTTAGTTTATATAATCAGACATAGCCAACTATATCCTAATTTTAAAAAAATAAAGAAGAGAAAACAAAACAAAACAAAAAAGAACTCTGGCTTTGATGCCATCATTTCTTTCTATTTTTTCCCTAAAGAAATGTTTCATTTATTAAATTTCATGATCTCAGCATGTCTTCACCTGTCGGAAATAGAAAATTTTTCTTACTTTTGCAATTTATTGTAATGCATAAATGCTGAAAATTATAAGTTTACCCACAAAGTTTGCAAAAATATACACTGAGGAAAATATCTTGAAAATAAATATCTAATAGTTTGTGCAAAACATAACTATAAACTTACAGAGATTCTTTATAATACCTCGTTGGTACTGGATGAACCAAACTGTGGATTGTTTTCACTGTACAAAGAGCTGTGTTTAAGAGGATATGTGTATAAAAATAAGCAATCTTTTCATGAACTTTTTCTAATTTAAAGAATAGACCTATACTTTCCAAGGTATAGGTTATTCATAAATGAGGCAATGCAGGTCAGTTTCTTTTCTGCAAGTTATACTGTCAAATAATTGACTAAAGCACTAAAAGATTAACTAATTTGCTCAAGGCCACATAGCCAGTATCTCTGGGACGAGATTTGAATTGAGGGTCTAGCATACTCAAGGCCAATTCTCTACCCAAAAGGTCATATTGTTTCTCTCAAGAGAAAAAGGAAGTCTGCCAATAATTAGTTCATTTTCCCCACAATCCCATTAACATAATTTATTCTTTACTTAGATTATGTATAACCAGAATTGTGTATGCTTATATTAATTTGCTTAGAATAGTTTTAAGACTTCAATTAAATATTTTCTCTAACAGCACCTACAACTAAGTTTATAAGTTTTATCTCTAAAATGTGCATTTACCCTTATCCAGAGAGGATCAGTAAATTAGGCAGATAATGATCAAAATGACCTACTACATCTAAACATATGATTTATAATCCATAAATATGTATTAAGAATTATTTGGATGAATAGGACAAATGAATTCTATTTGGAGGATCTAGCAGTTAAGTATGAATTTTTGCTGACCTCCAATCTACTAAATAATCTTTTTTATAATAATTATGCTGGTTGATATGTAATCTTTGGATAGACACAAGATCATAATATTGTATCTGCCCCTATTAACCCATGAGCTCCATGAAAACAGCCATGTGCTATGATTTATCTAAACGTGGTATTTCCCCCATCACCTAGCACTGTATGTTTTGCTCAGATTAATTGATTTTAAAATGTGAACTAAATTAAAATGAAAAGTTGAACTGGTATGAAAGATAGAATAAAAGTCCAGAGATCTGACTTTTGAACTCATTTGTAAAGACTGTAAATGGAGGGGGGGAATGAATGGAAATTTAGGGATAACTTACTTAATATAATAAATGATAAAAGTCAAATCAGATCATGCAGTCCAAGATATCCCCTTTGGTGTATGAAATAAGCAAAATAGCTTTTTCCATGGAAAAACTATTAAATACCTCTTTTACATGGTAATAGTTTAGATACCCTTTACTGAACTGAAGAGTATCAAACATATTAGGGCAATGAAAGGAAATTAAGGATTTGTGGCTACTAAATGTTTATACTAGTTAAATAATTTAAGTTCCCACTGAATCCTCATCCCTAAAGAATATTCCATTTAATTTTATAACTTAACATTTCCCCCTAATATTTTCAAAATAAAATGCTGTGGTAGGAGTAGAATTATATAAAAATCTCATGGCTCACTGAAACTAAAAACTTCAGGCAAATAAAGCTTGGGGATTTCATGGAAACATAGAATTAGACCTAGAAGGAACTTTAGAGTTTATCTCCTCCAAATTATTCTGGCCCAAAAAAACTCTGGGATTTGAAATATGTTGAAGAGATCCATAAATGCTTGTTCTGCAAGTAGATAAGGGATGGGAGTGGGAAATTTTTTTTTAATTGTGCAAAATAGAGAAACAATCCTATTTTCACTTTTAAAAATTCTGCATTTATAATTAATTCTTCATCTTATAGCTTACAGAGGAAAATATCAGCACTGAAATTCTCTCACATAAACTCTTTTCTTCTCATTGCAGAGAACATCCTGCTCAGCAGACCACAAGGTTGAGAAATATTGCTCTCTTTAGCCTAAGCCTTTTATTTTAGAAAGGAAAACTGAGGCAATTCATTGAAATACTCAACCATGTCCTTGTGTAAACATCAGAATATATTTTGTTTAAGCAGAAAGAACTACCATTGTGGCAAAATTCCAGCAAAATTATTTTGTTCTTTATTATTGTAAATAGCCAATAAGGTAACAAGACCAAACATTCTTTGTGTGTTGTGCTGGCCAGTTGCCATTAACTCATGCATTTAGTTAGGTACAAAGCTTTCTGTTCTGCAATATATCTATTTGAGAAGTACCAATAATACAGTGTACTATTGACTCAGGCTTTTTAATTATACACTTCTAATTAAAATAAAATTGCTCTTTGACTGAAATGCAATGTAATATAAAATGTAAACACTAAAGACTATGGGATCTCACAATCTGGCTAAGGGTTGGACGTGGTAGTCATAGTGGTTGTGGTGGTGGTGCTGGTGGTGGTGGTGTGTGTGTGTGTGTGTGTGTGCATGAGAGACTGGGGGAGAGAGAGAGAGACAGAGATAGAGACAGACAAAGACAAGAGAAAGAACATATCCTGTTATTGAGCTCGGGTTATTACACTATTAAAATCTAATAATTCATCTTTTTTATTATTACATTAGAGTTTATTTAAAAAATTAGAATTAGCAATTCAATGCTGTATTTTTGTATTATCAATGCCAAGGCTTTCAGGGCCATTCAACTAGTGAATAATGATATGCATGATTATTTAAGGAATTTTTAAATAAATGTTTTATTATGTTTATATAGGAAAAAATAAAACATTTTGCATATAGAATATGGTTTTCATATATAGAATATAGAATAGGTTTTCAAAGGGCAAATTGATAATGAAAGTTAAAAAATGCAACCAAGCATTCTGCAGAAAAGAAGGGCTCCAAATGAAATATACGAATAAGACATTGCCTCTAACATTTTTCTATGACCAGAAGCTGTTCACATGCTACTGTAAAAAATAAAGAAAAATCCACCAACAAGAATTTATCATGCTGTTTCCAGTGCCATAAAACCAAATGTCAACATGTTTCCCTCCAAGAGTAAAAAATGCAACCAGGGATGGTAGTACTTGCCTATAATGCCTCTATTTAGGCTGATAGATTTCTTAAATTTGGAAGCTCTGAGGCAGTTATACACTAGTACCGTGAATCCTCTGGTGGGGAGAGGGCAGAAATTCCAGCTGCCAAAGAAGGTGTAAACTATGGGCAGGTCAGAACCTAAGCAGGTTAAACCTATGTTGATTATCAGCAGGAGTAGGCCTTTGAGTGATCCCTTCATTGCTAGCCAGAGGAAGCAAGGGAGACCCAGTCTCATAAAAAAAGAAAAAAAGAGGCAAATGTTGCAGATTATTTTTAATTTTTGCATTTCTAAAAATATGCTACTGTGTTCTATGGGAAATTATTTACTTCAAAATTGTTTATGGAGGCAGGTAGGTGGCACAGTGGATAGAGCACCAGCCTGAAGGCAGGAGGACCTGAGTTCAAATTTGACCTCAGACACTTAACACTTCTTAGCTGTTTGACCCTGGACAAGTCACTTAACCCCAATTGCCTCAGCAAAAAAATAAATATGTAAATAAATTTTTATTACGGTGGTAAATTTTGAATAATCTGAACAGAGTTTTGTCTTATTTTTGCTTTTATTTCAGAAAGAGATCCATATATTGATAAAACATTTGCTAACAATGATATTATATATTGTCTGGGACAAGAATCACACATAATAGGGGCAGCTAGGTGGTGCAGTGATTAGAGTACCAGCCCTGAAGTCAGGAGGCCCTGAGTTCAAATCTGGTTTCAGATACTTCCTAGCTGTGTGACTCTGGGCAAGTCACTTAACCCCAATTGCCTCAGCAAAAAGCAAAAAAAAAAAAAAAAAAAAAAAGAATCACACATAATAAATAAAAGGTTGGAGATAAGACCTGTTCAAGTGGAGGGGGTATGTAGCCCCAACAGTAAAATCTCAAATCCACTGAATTATTAAAGAATTTACACTGATTTTTCTAACTTTTTTGATCCTTATGATTAAACTGAAAATGCTTTCATGTATGTAATTTCACTTGATCCGTGCTTCACTCTAGAGATCTAGAGATCTTTAACTCTTTATTCTATAAGCAAAATGTTCCTATGTATAATTTGTCCCTTATCTATGATAGAGCATTTTGAACTTGTATTATTCTGATTAGCCAGTCAGACATATTGTAACTTCATTCTAACATAGTGATATCATTTTGATCCTCTTTAAGATCAAAGGGCAAAAACTATGCACATACAAAGACTGGCTTGAGCTAGAATCAGAAGTGACTCCAAAAATGTCAATGTCTCTTTTATTAAGATTTATGGCAAGTTAGAATGATCATGAAGGGCAAAGCAACCAGAAGTGGGTTTCCTAGTTGAGATTGCCAATGGCAGCATGGTTCTATGACTGGGTCTCATTCCTCATATGCCCCCCAACCCTTTCTCCCTCCTGAAAGGATATTTTTGGTGAACATCTATGTACTCGGATATATGGGTGATCCAGGTTCATGAATTTTTTTATCTTAATTAGAGGTGTCTTTTTCCCTCATTATGAATTTGATTTATTTCATGACTAATACCAAGTAGATAAAACCCTTGAGCCCAAGGACTGTTATTTTGGTTTGTTTCTTTGTATCCACAGATCCCAGTTACATACAAAGCCTTGCACATAGTAGGGCTTTAATAATTATTGCTTGAAATGAGAAGAGTTCTCTAGCTTTTAGCATCTTTATTTTCAAAATGGCCTGGATAATCTTTATGATCATTTTCTTCTTTGACATTCCATCATTCTAGATCTTCCAACTCTTAAAGCAAGTTATTCAAAAGCATAAAAGTTAGAAGACATATTGGAACAGACTTTAGATGTGGATGGAATAATGACAGTGATTACATGAAAAACAATGTGAATGTAGAAAGGGGACCATGTATACATACTACATGTTAGATTAAATTCATGGAAAAAACTTTTAATCCTACTTCCATTAGTGGACACATCTAAAATATGCATATTAAAAAGTATAACACTGAATTTTAAACAAGAGAATGCAGAATATACCTTAGTCTCTAAATGGGAATATGGACTCTACGCTGGCAAAATTTGCTGTGGACTACATGTAAACTCTAACTTATCAAAGGATGTCTTTGCTGCCTACTTTTGCAAGAAAGTTACCACAAGGGTGCAATTGTTTCCTGTTGGAACTGCTTATCAACATCAGCACAACAGGAGGGAAGGCAGTACCTAAAAATTTCCTAATATATTTCTTTTAGTCAAGTGTTTTAACATGGAAATTCATTTCAATTTTAATGACAATGCTTTCCCCTCAGATTAAGAGAAGAAAAAGAAGCAAAATTTTATATTTTCTCTATTTCATTTGGCCTATATTTTAGGGTATTTAATATTGTTCATATGTAGATTTTATGTACATATTCCTTTAATTTAAAAAAACTCTTCATTGTTTAGCAATGGCTGATTATTGCAATACAAGATTAAGTCATCTAGAAGTTACTTTTAACGTTACATAGTCTCTCACTTGGGTTTACTTTGTTCCTTTTCCAAATAGATCTTCATTTCTTATCAAAATCTAAATATATAAACCAAGTTTGCTTATAAATATCCATTCTTGGGGCAGCTAGTTGGTGTAGTGGATAGAACATCAGCCCTGAAGTCAGAAGGACCTGAGTTCACATGTGACCTTAGATACTTAAAGCTTCCTAGATGTGTGACCCTGGGAAAGTCATTTAACCCCAATTTCCTCAGCAAAAAATAAACAAATAAATAAATATCCATTCTTTTCTCTTTTCTCTCTGAGATGGTAAGCAATTTGAGGTGGGTTATACATATTCAATCACAGTATTGTGAAAGAAAATATAGACACCCCCCCTCAAAAAAATGCCACCAAAAATATAAAATATGCTTCAATATGGTATGCTTCAATCTATATTCAGACTCCATCAGTTCTTTCTCTACCAGTTATATTTCCTTAGAAATCTGAATTATAAAGAAATCAGTACTCCTTAAATTTGAATCAGAAAAAAAAAATTATAAAAGTGAGATTGGACAGTAGAATCCAAAAAAGCAAATAACTGCAAATCAAACTTTCCCTCTCCATATTTGTTTCCTAGCTTCCATCACCAAAAATAAAGCAAACAAACCAAAAAAAGTCTCTTTTATACATTTCTGGAGATTAGGGGAAAGAATGCTACAAATAGAAATACAAAAGGAGGGTCTATGGAAGGTACTTCCCAACTCTGCCTCTACTTGGTTCTCATAGACACTTTGCTAGATAACCTTAGGCAAAAAGGGCTAGTCCAATCCTTGGAATATGCAGGAAGTAAGCCCAAAGCACAGATAAAATTAAAACACCGTGGTGTGTATTTTGTAATCAGTGTATCACGCATCTATATCACTACCTTCCACAATCTGGCACCATTTGAGATTTCCAGTCTTATCTCACATTACTCCCTTCTTCCCATTCCAAGCTTGAGTTAAAATGTAATAACACTCCCTCCATCTACTTCCTTGTCTTTACTGCCAGGAATGTTTTCTATCCCCTTCATCACTTGCTTTTATGCCTAGCAAATTTTTTTTTTCTGAAGCAATTGGGGTTAATTGACTTGCCCAGGGTCATACAGCTAGGAAGTGTTAAGTGTCTGAGGCTAGATTGAACTTAGGTCCTCCTGACTTCAGGGCTGGAAATCTATCCACTGTGCCACCTTGCTGCCCTGCAAAAATAAATAAATTAATTAATTAATTAAACCTGTGATTTCGTGGTTGTAGGAAATTCCTAATACAAATTAGAATCTTCTTTGTATTTTATACAGTCTTACATAAAGGAATAAGGGTAATGGTCACTGGGTGGCAGGGGTAGAACATGAACTCAGATTTATCTGAGCATAAGGTCAGGTCTCTACTTGCTGCACTATACAGCCTTTCACCAATTCTCAAGAGCAAAGCAAATGTTACTTCTTCCATGAACCCATCTCTGACCATCTCTGTCCATAATGACCTCATTTGATTCATGTTACACTTTATCTATGATTTCTCTAAGGCACCAAAATGCCAATAATTATCTGTGTTCATATCATACAAGATTGTAAACATTAGAGCAGTGGCCAGGCCCTGTTCAAATGTAATGTTTCCCTAATGTCTAATCAAGATTTCTAAAGACAAGCATTTGAGAAATAGTTTTGAGACTGAATTGAAATTCAAGAGAGCAGTCTTCTCCCTCTCCTGGCGAAGCAGTTACTAAGAGCTTATTCTTTTCCAGTACACATAAAACTAAAGTAGGAAACTGACCTGAATATAGAATTCTAAATACAAGCAGATACTCAACAGTGATATCTGCTGGCTACTTACTGAGTCTGAGTTGAGTACATCATGATAGGAGAAAAATTGGGTCAGAAAGCAGCCAAATTAAGAAGAATCTATAAAGCATTTTTATTAGATCATTTTTAATTATTACAGAACTAATAGATAAATATAGATATACAGTATAGCATATATATTATACATATACATATATATATTCATGAAAGATCTGTGTTTCTGAATTCTCATCATCAATATACTGTGTATGATTTACTACAGCAGTCCTTACACTTTCAAGAACTTTTCAGGGGGCCTGAGGCCTAAATTGTTTTCAAACTAACTCTAAGACATAATTTACCTATTGAAATACTCTTGCCTTTTCCAGTTTATATTTTCTTCAGATATTACAACCAAAGTAAAATACCATAGCAGAATGAATTCAGAAGCAGATATAAGAATACAGCTGCATTTTTTTAAAATAGAGATTTACAAAAATATATAAAATAATGCCATTCATTAAAATTTGCTTTGGAAAATAAATCACTATATTAAGATTTAATAGATTTATTATTATTTTTAAAAATTGATAAATATTTTTTTAAATTTTAGCAGTTTTGAGCAAAACAAGCAGAACCAGTAATACATTGTACATAGTAACACCAAGAATGTATGATGATCAATATGAAAGACTTAGTTCTTCTCAGTGCTTCAGTGATTTAAGACAATCCCAATAAACTTTGGATGAAAATGCCATCTGCATCCAGAAAGAATAATGAAGATTGAATGTAAATCAACACATTCTATGTTCACTTTTTTTTCCCTATCCCATGGTTTTTCCCTCTTCTTCTATTTTTTCTCACCCAGCATGATTCACAATTTAATACACATTAAAAGTAAATAAATAATATTTTTTTTGGCTTTTTGCTGAGGCAATTGAGGTTAAGTGACTTGCCCAGGGTCACACAGCTAGGAAGTGTCTGAGACCAGATTTGAACTCAGGTCCTCCTGGCTTCAGGGCTGGTGCTCTAACCACTGCGCCACCGAGCTGCCCCAATAAATAATATTTTTAAAAAGAAAAAAATTAGCAGTTTTAATTTCTAATAGGTTAAATATTGAGATATAACTTATATAAATGATACCTCTTTGGGGTCCTCAATGGGTTTTAAGAATATAAAGGGGCTCTGAAATCAAAAAGATAAAAATGGCTAATTTAGGAGAGTTTCCTGAAGAACATATAGGTAAAATTACTTGTCCCAGGTCACACAGTATGTCAGGCAAAATTTGAATCAAATTTCTCCTATTTTGATACATTGCCTTTATAATAGCAAAAATGGACATATATTAAAGTAAATATTTTAGAAAAACATACATATCAATGCAAACTGCATTCACTGTTTCATTTACATATAGTCAAAAACAGTCTAAATTTCAGTCAGATGAAACAATTTATGATGAATTAGCATTTAGACACATTCCTAAAAAGTCTTTATTAACTGGAATTATAGAGTCAGTCAGAGCAGCAAGTAGTGCAGAGCATAGAGTACTAACCCTGGATTCAAGAAAACTTATATTTATGATTTCTATCTGGCTTTAGATACTTATTAGTAGTGTGATCTTGGACAACTAATTTGTCTTCAGTTTTCTCAACTATAAAATGAGCTGGAGAAGGAAAAAGCAAATTACTACAGCATTTTTTAAATTAATTTTTTTATTATTAAAGCTTTTTATTTGCAAAACATATGCATGGGTAATTTTTCAACATTGACCCTTGCAAAGCTTTCTGTAACGAATTTTTCCCTCTTTTCCTCTACCCCCTCCCCTAGATGGCAGGAAGTCAAATACATGTTAATTATGTTAAATATGTGACAAATTGAATATATGTATACATATTTATACAGTTATCTTGCTGTATAAGAAAAATTGGATCTACAAGAAAAAAAAATCTGAGAAGGGAAACATAATGCAAGCAAACATCAATAGAAAGTCTGAAAATGCTATGCTGTGGTCCTTACTCAGATCTCATAGGCCTCTCCCTGGGTGTATATGGCTTTCTTCATCACTGAACAACTGGAACTGGTTTGAAACATCTCATTGTTGCAGAGAACCATATCCATCAGAATGGATCATCATATAGTCTTCTTGTTGCCATGTATATTGATCTCCTGGTTCTACTCATTTCATTTAGCATCAGTTCATGCAAGTCTCTCCAGGCCTCTATGAAATCATCCTGCTGGCCATTTCTTACAAAACAATAATATTCCTTGACATTCATATACCATTCACTACAGCATTTTTGCTAAGAAAACTTTAAATGGGGTCACAAAGAAACTCAACTGAAAATAACTGAACAACAAAATAGAGTCAATCAAAAATGATTTAAACCTTCTGTGGAGAGATGCCTGCCAAATACTTTCATAACACTACTTTTCTGGAAATCATTTCTCTACAAATGAAAATGAGAGAGTTGAAGAAAGAGAATTAGGGAAATTCTAGAGTAAAGCATTGAAATGTATCTGGGTCTGTTTATTCCATAGTCCAAATATAGGTGTAACTTGGTAATTGATCATTTTGAGCTCTCTATTTCAGTTAATGATAAAAAAAAAAATGGAAAAATGACTGAAATTCCAAACTCAACAAGAATTTAACTATTAACTAAAATACTCCTATATTATTCATTTCACATGTGAAATAATTCTACTGAATTCATATATGCATATTCACATATGTACTTTGTATATATGTATATATGTATATTAATTATGCATATTTTATATTAGGTAAATATTCTTGCCAAGTGCCAATATTAGAAACAAAATTAATAGTACCTTTACAGTGATAAATACACTTTACTCCATTTCCCAAGTAAAATTTTTGATGACCAAAAAAATTGTTTATTTTTATGTTTAATGTATTCTTTTTTATTTATTTATTTATTTTTATAATAGTGGCTTTTTTATTTTTCAAAATACACACAAAGATAGTTTTCACCATTAACCCTTGAAAAACCTTTCCAAGAAATTCTTAAAGATGATCCTCATCTTTCTGTGAAACATACTTTTACATGAACATTTTACCAACTTTAAAAAAGAATATCTAGAGATCATCCAGATTTATATTCATAACGGATTTTATCCTGGTTGCAAAAAAAAGTATTTTCCACAGTGAGGATTTTTGTGCATAGTGATTCCAGGTATTCAAATCTCATAAGAATAAAATTAGTGTCATTTGCACTACCAATACACTAAAATCCCACGAGAAGAATGAACATCTATAGAACCAGAAAGTTCATTTTTGAAATTTGATACATATCATAACACTTGGTTTTTCACATCACTTAACTAAGCTTATGACGAATTCAGAATGAAAAGAAAGTACACACACACACACACACAAACACACAAAACCACAATACCTTTTATCTTGCTATGAGTCTTGAAGTCTGTTTTCAACATATTCCACCTGTTCTACTGAGTTTTGGAAGCAGCCCTAATTCAATCAGGATCCAAACCAAACACAGGTTTTTCACCAAGGAAACCTCCAACCAGCTAGCAGCATTATCTTCTAGGCATTGCTATAGCAACACTTCAGTTAAATGTACTGCCATTATTTCTCATTCTTTGGTCCTACCCCCTGCTTGCTGACCAACTGCACTGCTTCCTAAAAGACAGCCATTTCACAAAGACAGTCTTCATATATTTTTTTAAAGGGTGCTATGCATGCACTTTCAATGAAGAATGGAGGACTCAAGATTCTGATGTCAATGTGTTAAAATTATGATATCTAAAAGTTTCAGAATGTGAACATAAATCAATTGTCTTATAGGAATGTCCCTTAATTTAATGCTCCTCTAAGTATTACTTGCTATATTAAGTCCATTGAAAGGTAGAGTGGTGAAGAATCTAGCAGTAGTGTACCTTCCTCAGAGTAAGGAATAGCCCAATCCCCAGTTACAAACATACTGACAGTAGGAGTTAGGTAAATCACTTAATCTTTCATTGCCCCAGACAACTCTATAAAACTATGAATTTCTTAGAAGTTGCTAGTCTGCAAAGCTGTAGGGAGAGTTTTCAAACTATTTGATCTCTGGACCTTATTACACTCTTTAAAAAATTGAGGAGCTTCACTCTAACAGTTTTTGTTTCTATGGGTTAAAACTATTGATTCTGTATGAGAAATTAAAGTGTCTTAGTATTCTTGTGAATAATAAATTGTGGATCCCCTAAAAGGAATCTAGAGCCCCCTAAGGATATCCAGATCACACTTTGTGAACTACTGCTCTAGTTATACAAATGAAATTACAAGTCCTGCCCCCAAAATAACTCAAGATCTTTTGTATTTGATAGCATACACAAAAGTTCCTTTTAGAATTAAGGAGGGATTCACTGAAAAAAAAAAAAAAAACATAGAACAATGACTTTTTCAGCCAAGAAATTTGAGATCTATGGAACAAGGAATGTAGAGGGTAATCTTTCTAGGTCTCAGTTTCCTCAAGAGGAACAAGATTAAGTGCTTGTGAAGTTGCCTTTTTGAACTCTATCCCATTCTAAATGCTTTGAAAATAAATCTTTACATTACTTGTAGAGTTAATGAAAAGTGCTTTCACATACTTTATCTCACTTGATCCATATATAATACAATTTGTAGAGGCAGTAGAAAATAGAGCACTGTTCTTGGAGTTAGGAAGAACTTGGTTTAACTCTTACACCAGATACTTACTAGCTGTGTAGCCCTAATTTAGTAATTTACTTCTCAGTGCCTAACTCACCTAACCTGTAAAATGTGGGGATTTGACCCTATGAGTAGAAAAGAATTAGCACTCCCCTGCCAAGAATTTTGTGGACAGAAAAAAAAAAAAAAACATTGAAGAAAAGAGACTTATTTGACATCCGTAAAGACTCCTTAACGTATATAGAGCAAATCTAGAAGGAAAGTTCAAATGTTTTCTAGCCATCTCCTGTCTAGCCCACTGTTGGGAGATAATTTAATTTATGAGTGTATTTCAATAAGTTGCAGTTGTTTTTGCTTTATTTGTTCTTTGAACTTCCTGGAGGTTTTCCAAACATTTTGTGTTAAGAAAAATATTAAGGAATTATAGTAATCATCATTAGAAACATGTAGTAAAAGGTTGTTCATGTGGGAGTCACACAGATTCTTTTATAAGCAGGGAATGTGGGTGAAATTTTAATTTACAGGATACAAAATAATGATTAATTAAGAAACCACACAAAAATGAAAGCTACTCAGATAATATGCATAATGCATGCCTTTAAAAATCCATTCAAGTGTCTTTGGAAAGAAACACCATGGTATGGTGGGATGCATTGGAGTAGAAAACCAGGGATTTATATCCTGACTTTATCACAGTAATAATTTGTTAGTTGTGTGACCTCTCTTGTGCCTCAGTTCTCCTGTCTCAATTTCCCTTAATTGTTCTGCCTCAGTTTCCCTGAATTGTTCTGCCTCAGTGGCAACCCCCTTTCCTGGCCATTATGACGGAGATAATTAGGGCTGGGAGCTCTGGCTACCAGCATTCCAAACAGTCATAAAACTCCAGATGGCTTATCTTCAATGTTTGGCCATATCTTTCTGATCTCAGACTCAGTGCTCCTAGCTCCTTATCAGAATTTATGATCCTTCCTCCATAGTCCCAACCTGTCAGAACTGAATTTATGGTCCTTCCCTGGAACTTCTATGCCTCCAGTGCTCTACCCCTCCTTGCCTTTGTTTCCCTAATTGCTGGAGCCCTATAAGAATCCTTAGAATCCCTTGCTCTGTTGCTGAATACTTTGAGACAAGATCCCATTCAGCCACATGGTCATAGCTTCCAAACTCTCCACTATCAATAAATTATTAAAAATCTGTAATCTCTATCCTGCCTCAGTTTCTCCAGCATTTCACTCTGGGTTCATGACCCATAAGCTAAAATAAAAAATTCTATTTTTCTGTCACATTTCATCATTGCAATAGGTAAGAATGTCTTAACCTAGAGAGGAATTTTATGACAAAATCTTAATTATTTAGAAGTGATCTCTAATTTGGATCACCTAAGCATTATGAGTAGGCACCACATCTGGCAAGATTTCTATGTAGGTGGCCTAATGCATTAACACAAAAATTTAAAAATTAGTAATTGTCTTGCCCTAAGATACATCTAAATTATTAGTGTGTTGGATAAGCAAAGCAGACCAATTGTGTTCTTATCTGAGAAGATATCTAATGCAGAACATAACTAGGATTTTTTTATTTGTATATCATCTTTCCTCCCTCCCTCTTTTTTTTTTATCTCAGACTGCATGTGGCTTTGTTTGAAACAGTTTTGCTCTGAGAAGTGAGGAATTTCATAATTAAGAGGATACTAGTGATTTAGAATCAATTTAATGTTGGAGTGGATTGATATTAACTTTGGATGAGTAATTGTTCTTTAATAAATTCAAATGATTCTTTCAAATAAGATCAAAGCTAAATGCTTTCTGTTCCCCAGGACATTACAACAACTATCTTCTTTCCCTCTTCTACATATGCTTTATTTCAAAATATCATTAGCACATTACAACCAAAATCCAGTTAAAATAGTGCCAAATCCCACTATAACTTTGCTTCTGTCTTCCATTCATACCATTGATCTTAAAGAACAATTTATAGCTTATAGTAATTATTGCTAATGTACTTTATAGGAATAAAATGATGATGCTCAGAGAAATATGCTTATATTTATCAGTTTAATTTCACATATTTTTAATACCAATACAAATAATAAGGGAGTCTTAAATGTAGAAATTATTTTTTTCTTTCACATTCATATAATCATTGGAGCCCTTTTGTTTTAAGGTTTTAACTTCAACCCATAGACAATATTTTACAAACAAAACAAAACAAAATGAGAGGTGCTTTTAGGAATCAATAGCACCTCAACACAAGGGACATAGGATGGAGAGAAGAAAATGAAGGGACTAATAAAGAGAAGTTAGACAAGAGAGTAAAATTTCTTCTTTCCTTATTCAGTGGCTAGAAGCCAGCACTCCTTTAATTCTTTATCTATATTAGAAAAAGAGACTTTTAACTCTAATGAAACCTCCCTAGGCAAGAATTTAACAAATTCAACAAATATTTAATAGGCTTTCTGTCAAGGTCAAAAGGAGAAAAAAATAGCAAGGGGGAGAAAGAGGAAGGAGTAATGATAAGAAATTATGTTTCTTAATATATAAATGTTTTTTGGGAGTTGAAAACTAAGTGGGGGTGGGGAAGGAAGGATATCAAACATTCAAGGAAATTTTTAGAGAGAGGAAGTTCAAAAAAATAGCCATTTAAATTAAATAAAAAGACAAGTGAATAGCAATCAGATACTTAAAATAGTAATTTTTGGCAGAAAGTCTTGAAAAACATAGAGCTCCAGGATGACATTTCCTAGGCTTATATCAAGGGTGTGGTTGCCAAATGGGCATGAGGAAGGAAGAAAAACCACAGGCTCCTGTTTCAGCAAGGTGTCTGTAGGGGATTAGTCAACACAGTACTTAGCTTGACTCAAAGTATTAATTTTACAGGAACTATAGCTGTTAAATTGGCTCTAGCTATAAAAATGCTCATCTTCATGGTAACAGAATAAAAAGCCACCAATTCTTGGTTAATTCTATAATCATGCAAATGGACTGATTTGCTATCCAACAATATATTTTTAATCATAAAAATATGAATCTTTAATAAAATATAATTAATTTCCATCAACAGTCAATCAACAAGCATTTATTAAATACCTATGAATATTCTAGCTAAAGTACCCAGTACTAGGACAAAGACAAAAATGAAAGAATGCCTCTCATTAGGGAGGCAGCTACAAAGGCTGGTTAAAATTCACATTTTCTCATTTTGGATGAATTTTATCCCTATCCTCCTGTTAGAGTATCTGCCCAACCTGAAGATGACCTTAACATTTAAGAAGTGTCACTGCAGGAAACAACCTATGTACACACTACCTCTAACTCTTAAAATAAAACTAGTCCTTCTTTCCCAATCTTGTATTTCCTTGTATGATATCAAGTGTCCCAAAAATTGTTGTGCAGCTCTTAATCTATTAAAGATGAAATACTGTCCTCCCAGGCACACAGGTTTTTAGCTTCATATCACATATTCCATCAGTGGCCAAACCCTGTTGATTGTAGTTAGGCTTTCTGTCCTGTGTATATTCCCGCATTTCCATTTCCACAGTAATTACCCTGCTACCCAGGCCTTAATTCTTTATGCTTCACCTATCATTACAGACTTCTTTTTGATGTTGGGAAAGGGACCCCAATATTCTTTTCCTCCCCTTTTTTCTGAGGAGAAAGCTACAGAGGATTTTTTTAAGTTTAATTAGTTCATTATACTTAAGAAGTTTCTGTCCTTTTCCTTAAGAGATTCTGTCAGCCATTACCTTACAATCCAAATTTAAATTTCAATGACCTTTTTTCATAAGCTTAAACAATAAACATTACCTGGTAACTTGTTAAATTCTGAGACATTAAATTACTGGAATTATTAAATTCCCTTTGCATTTTAACCTGAAGTGATTTGTCTATAAATATCTATAGCCAAAGTGTCCTTTTCAACCTTGCAGCCTTGCTTTGTATTGACCTCTTACTAAAGACATCCATTTTTGCTTTATATTAAGTTGCAGGGCAAGAAATAAATAAAATGCTGAACTGGAAAATAACAAGCAAGAATTCCTTAATAAAGGGAGAATGTATAAATGTCTATAAATCCTCTATCACTTCCTGAGCTTTGAATACAAAACCACAATATAAATTAAGCATTACCAAACATCAGCAGAATAAGAAGGCAGGAATATGAACATGTTCTGTAATTAAAAATAAACCTGAAAATATTAAACATAACATCCTTTTGAAATGGAAAGATTGTACAATGGCTGGGATTCAAGTTGTTGGTTAAAAATTATTACAACATATGAATAAAGAGAAAAAAATCACCAAGAAGAAAATTAAGTCTCAAGGATGGGAATGAAATAAGCATTTATTAAGTATTTGTTGTGCCCCAGGCACTGTGCTAAGCACCTTGCTAGTATTTGTCATATGATCTTCACAACAACCCTAGGAGATATCTATTATTATTACTATCTCTCCACTATATCCAGGAAACTAAAGTGACTTGTCCAGAATTACACAGTCAATAAATGTCTAAGATTGGGTTTGAACTCAGATCTTCTTAACACCAGACCCAATAGAATCCACTGAGCTCCCTAGCTGATTTGTTAAGTGACTTTTCAAAGAATATAAAATCATAGAACTGTGGAGGTGCTGAACATTTAACCCAATCTTCTCATGTTCAATTTCTGCTTAAAGATGTTTGGTCATTTGGTAATTCATGCTTTAAACCAGGAGTGGCCATTTATTTTTTTTTTTTGACCCATTCTTTTCTTTTTCTTTCTTTTTCTTTCTTTTTTTTTTTTTTTTTTTTTGGTAGACAATCAGGGTTAATTTACCCAGCATCACATAGCTAGTGAGGTCATATTTGAAATCAGGTCCTCCTGACTCTAGGGTCAGTGTTCTATTCACTAACTGTACTAGGCCAATCTATTTTTAAAAGCCTTTTTGTGTCTTATGGGCAAGCTGAAAATTATGTCTTTTAAATATAACCTTTTGAGGAACTAATTCATTGTTTTTGACATTTTGTGGCCAGGCATAAAGAAAATTTGATAAAAATGACCAAAGAAATATAATAGTAAGTGAAGAAGATATAGTTATTTAAGTATAGAAATATAGAAACATAATAAAGGAAAGCACTAAGGTGAAAATAAAATCAAGGAGAAACAGGAGTAATAGTGTACTAGGACTATACTAAAGACACTCAGGCAGAAGAAAAAATGGATGATGAGTTCTCCACCAAGATTACAAAAGTAGAATAGTGGCAGAATAGAATTGTAATAGAATATTAGATCTAATTGAATGTATGTTTAAATGCTAAATATAACTGTCAGTTGACAAGTTCTGCATACATTAGGCAGTTAATAAAAGTTTGCTTAACTGAATTTCATTACTGATAATTTCTTCTTTCTGAAGGTAGAAAGGAAATGAAAACTGCTATTTTGAACTTGCTTCTAATTGACAAAGAAGTACTAGTAGGTAAAAATACAAATAGCTGAAACTCCAGAGCAAGAAATCACATAATCTCAGAGTCCTCTGTAGCCTAGAAAGAGAATGTTCTATAAAGAATATAGAACCTTGTTTATAACAAATTATTTTTCCTACTTTAACACACACATGTATATGTATCATTAAAAAGCTTTCTAGTTACAATTGCATAAACACACATAGATATAATTTATCTATATGTGTGTATACATATAGCTACTTAATTAATTAATTATCTTGTCAATGGGCAAAATAACAAAACAAGTTCCCTAAATTTCCTGGGTAAAAGGAATGGCCTCCATGACCACAACCTTAGTACCATTTATAGGGTTTGATAAGAAGATGAACAACTGACATATCATTATATATAGAATATATTACAATTGTACTGTAGGAAGATAAAATTCTATACTTTGCAATTTGGGGTAAATGCATTAAGGTAATTTATTACAACCTAAATAAATTGGACAATTTTATTTTTAAAAAATGTTCTGGACATATTTATGTTAATTCTAAAAAACAAATCTCCAGGACAAATAAAACAAGAACAAATTAGAAGTAACCACTGTTCTTGGAAGAGAACATTAGCACATATAATTAAAGGTAGAGAATGATCCAATCAGCTGCTGTTGAGTTCTGACCTATTAGTTTTATTAACAAAAAGCAAAACAGAAAAAAAGGAGACACTCTTCCACTTTCTTAGATATTGTCTTTTGTGCTTTCAAGTACTTACTGGGGCCCTGCCCTCTTCTCTTAATTTGAACTAATTTTATGGGCTACAGAAAAGAGATGGAAAAAGCATGACTGATTGCTACTAAACAATGCTAACTTCATATCTGCCTGTAAGAAATGGATATTTGGAAGAGGGAGACTTTTATTTTATGGCACAGCATTTTCATTAGGGGAAACAGTAGTTGAATAAGCAGAAAGTGAATTAACTCTGAACTTTGCAAACTAGAGGAATGAGTTACATATAGATTCCTGGGAAAGTAGATGGTTTGTGAATGTCTAAAAAAGTGGATCATAACAGAGTCAGCACAGTTTCATGACAGTAATAATGATAGTTGGTTTTTAAAAATTACTTAACTTACACACAAAGCATTTTACAAACACCATATCAATTATCATCATTTTATAAATACCATATCACAACAAACTTATAAGATAGGTATTATAGGTACCTTCATTCTCTATTAAAAAAAAAAAGAAGAGAGGAATTAGAGGTTCAGCAATGCTAAGTGACAATCTTTGTAAACTCAAAAATGTTTGGTGACAACCTCTAGGTGCTGTCTCAGAAAGTAGTTATGTTCCTATTGATTAAAGGTCTTCAAACAAAAGCTGTAATTTCTCCAATAAGATAGTACCTATGGGAATCCCAATGTCTCTCCCTTCCTTCCCCCAAATGTATGGGCTATAACAAGAGGATAAGGAAGGAAAAAGAGAAAAGGAGCAGAACCTTTTACCCTATTTATTGGTAGAATCAGGGCAAACGCCTTCTTTTTTCTCAGGTTTCCTTAACATGCTTTGTGGCTGACCTAAGATGTGACTTCTGAAGATAACTGCACTCTCCACATAGATAAGAACATTGAAACAGAAGGAATAAACCCTGTAGTTCTGTCTATCAGGGATCACCAGAGCTGAAAGAAGTTTTAGAGGGCATTTCTCCTCATAAATGTGTTGCTGATTTCCAAACTTTGCCACCATGACTCAGTGGCTTTCTCACCCTGAAACTTCCCTCCATTCATGGGTCTTCTCACCCTAAACATTCCTCTGCCATGATGGTGTCCTCTCAGTACTGAGTTCCTTTCAAGTCCCCTATATGGGGCAAGGCCAGTCATGATGCTTCATTCTCCCTTCAGACCTTGAAAACATGACTCAACTTCCTTCTCACCCTGAAACTTACCTCAGTGCTTAAGTCCTCTTTTCTATGAACATTAAGTAGACCTCTTCTCCCATCTTTCTTCTCCCTAACCTTTTAAGTGATATCTCCCTCCATTAAAACATAAGGTAGGGGGCAGCTAGGTGATGCAGTGGTTAGAGCACCAGCCCTGAAGTCAGGAAGACCTGAGTTCAAATGTGGCCTCAGACACTTAATGCTTCCTAGCTGTATGACCCTGGGCAAGTCACTTAACCCCAATTGCCTCAACAACAACAACAACAAATATATATATATATATATATATATATATATATATGTATATGTATACATATATATATACATAAGGGTAGATATAAACATAACATAAATAAAATATACAGTTATTTATTTTTGTATTTCTATCCATGGGATAATTCCTGAAACATTTTAAGCGCTTGATAAATGCAAGGTTTCCTTATCTTTCCCCAGACTCACAACCTGTAACTTGCCTTGCCCACTATCCTGATGGAAATAAATTTCACCCTTTGCTCTGATCATCCAGTAAGAAGAGCAAAGTACTTGACCACTCTAAGATAGTAGAGTCCCCTTCCTAGACTCTTTTTGAGGATGAAGCTACGGATACCCATACCTAGAAACTGCTATCTTCCCACCCTGTCACTGTCAAATTCCTATCACACGTTAATTTCCCAAACTCTGTTATATAAAACCTCCAGTTGCCTATTAGGACAATACCCCTCCCCCCATTCTCACCTCTCATCCAACTTAATGATTATGCTTTTCATGTACCATTTTAGACCCATGAATGTTCAATAATGTATTGCATGCATTCACACACACACACATACACACACACACACAAATACACCACTTCTAGAAATCTAAGTTCATTATGAGTCAGTGGTATAATATAGTTAATATTCTCCATATTTGGAGAACCACAGAGTTCTGACTGAGAGAGCTAATAGTTCTATTACACTTAACCCTGGCCATTATTACACTGAAGAATTAGGTTTAGGTCAGGACATTATAATTTGGAAAAGACATTGATAAACTAGAAGATTCCAGAGGAGAGTGAACAGATGGTGAGAATGTCAAGGGAGGATCAATGAAAGGACCTGGAATTATTTAGTCAAAGAAAGGGAAGCCTTAGGGAAGTCATGATAGGTATTGATTTCTTAAATGAACCCTTCTGTCATTTTGGCATCCTCATGGATTGTCCCTTCTTGGAAAACTCTTAGAGTCAAGATATAGAGGACCACAGATAGTGGGGAATTCTGGGCAAGGTAAAGTCCAGTAAAAAGGAACCCTGCTGACAGTGTCTGGTTCAGTTCCCCATCTCCCCTTAAAGGCTCTTGGCCTTCCTGAGAAGTCAGGGATGGTGACAAGCCATGTTGTAATTAAAGCAGAGTTAAACCAAGTGGCAGAGACATATACATACAATAGCAAGTTGTTTATGTGGTCCCTCATGTGCAATATATAGTTAGCGCATGAGCAGTGTCCTATGGTTATGTAAAGGTATTAGAGTATATAAGGCTGAGAGAATTTGGAATAAACAGACTCCATGTTTGATCATCTATGTAGGTCCCACCCCTTCACTCCTCTCCTAAGATCAAGTCCTTGGGCTGGTACCATGATCTTCCAGAGAGCTAGTCCGGACACGACATCAAGTGTCTTATAATTTTTAGCAGACGGATTTTTGCTAATTATTTCCATGTCTCCTCAACTAGATCACAAGGAAGTTGTGATGGAGTGGTGGAAGGGACCTGGATTGGGCCTTAAAAGACCTGGGTAAGAGTTATGGTTGTGCCCCTGACTTGCTGAGGTGATGCTGAACAAGTCATTCCTTCCAAATATTAGCATTCTCATCTCTTAAAGCTACCATATTATTCCAATGGGACAATTAGATAGTGCATTAGATAGGGTGCTGGGTCTGGAGTCAGGATAACCTGAGTTCAAATTCAGCCTTAGTCATTAGCTATGTGATCCATGTCACATATGGGCAATTCATTTAACACTGTTTGCCTCTCTCTAATATCTCATCTCTAAATGACCTGGAGAAGGAAATGGTAAAACACTCCAGTATCTTTACCAAGTAAAGCTCAAATGAGATCATGAAAAGTCAGATGTGACTGAAAACAACATATTACTCTAAAGAGGTTTTTTTATTTTTGTTTTAAAGCACTTAGTAAATTACAAAGGACAACATAAATGTCAATTACTATCGAAGTTAATGTGAAAAGCTCCTTGAAAGCAGAAGCCATATCTTTTATTCTTTTGAAACTCTAACATCAAGGAACTGGAAACTGAGTGAATGCCCATCAGGTGGAAAATGGCTGAATAAATTAAGGTATATGAATGTTATTAAATAAATAGATTTATTTATTTAAGAAATGACCATCAGTATGATTTCAGAAAGGCCTGGAGACATATACATGAACTGATGCTAAGTGAAGTGAGTAGAACCAAGAGAACATTGTACATAGAAACTACAAAATTATGTGATGATCAATTCTAATGGATGTGGCTCTTTTCAACAATGAAGTGATTCAGGCAGATTCCAATAGACTTGTAAAGAAGAGAGCCATATGCATCCAGAAAGAGAACTGTGGGGACTGAATGTGGATCATAGCACAGTATTTTCACCTTTTTTGTTATTTGCTTGCTTTTTGTTTTCTTTCTCATTTTTTCCCTTTTGATATGATTTTTCTTGTGCAGCATGATAATTGTGGAAATCTGTATGGAACTGCACATGTTTAACATACATTGGATTTCTTGCTATCTAGAGAAGGTTAAGAGGGGAGAGATAGAGAAAAAAATTGAAACAAGATTTTGCAAAGATGAATGTTGAAAACTATCTGCATATATTTTGAAAATAAACTATTATTTAAAAAATTATCATCAAGTTAGTAATAAGTACATATAGCAGCATTAAATCAACATTTGCTTATAGGCAGATAAGCATATAACAGAAATACTTTTTCCTCAAATATCATCTATATTTTAGGTATTAATAGATTTTTATATTATATTTTAAGGTTTTTAACACACACTATTACTATCTCACTTGATGCTCCTGATAATTCTGGGAAGTACAGTATTCATTATCATTATTGCAGCACAAGTAGTAGCAGTGGTAGTGATGGTAGTGGTGATAGTAGCAGCAATAGTAGCAGCAGTAGTAATATCCCCATTTTGCAGATTAGGACTCTGAGGTAGTCAAAAGCTATACCTAAAAGATTCTCTGATATTAAGTTCTTAAACAATAATTTTTTGGGGGTGTCATAACATCACTTAGTGCACTTGTAAAAATTTGCCTAAATTTTAGGAGGGCTCTTGTGACTTCAAAATTTGGTGGATGATTCACTTAGTTATTTTTCCAATTAAGGAGAAATATGCATGATACATTATCTCCCTTTTCCTGCTCCTTTTCTTTGGTGAGTAATAATTTACATTAAGAGTGCTAGCTGAGCATCTTGTTATCATGGATAGAAATAAGGATGGAACTTAAGATTTCATGGGCACAGGGGACTCTGACACAGAAACTCCATCCTTAGGCCATGACACAATTTTCCTCCTTAAAAAAGAAATTGACCTTGAACTCATGAGCACCATTTGGTAACCTAAAAATCCAATCAACCTAGACTAAAGCAAGTTCATCAAACATGATAACCCAGAGATATTAACTGTAGATTTTCTCTTCAAGTCTTTAAATATTTACCTTATCCTTTTGTATACAAGGAGGTTGGACCAGGAATTTTTACATGTCTCTTCCAAATACAATAGTCTAATGTTTAATCTATATTATATACAAAGCATTGCTACTAAGCAGCTGCATGAGCCTTGGTACTTCACTTGATCACTCAAGTCCTCAATTTCATCATTTGTATCAGAAGTTCTTTTTCCCTTCTAAAATTTTATGATTTGAAGTCTTTATATTCTTGTCAGTTGCTAAGAAAAAGTTGTGTGAAAGGAGTTGTTGATCAGACAATGCATAGCTAGAAAAAATAATTTATTAACATTTTCAGAACATGGATATGGAGTTTTATTCAGGAAACTCTAACTACTTATCCTTTTCAAATATTAGGCTATGCACTAGTGACACAAAGACAAAAACAAGACATTCCTCTCTCTCAAAAAGCTCATATTCTATTTTAAAAAATTGCCTCATGGTACATTATTATTGTGATCTTAACCTGAGCCACTAGGGTACCTTTTAGGGTGTTAATTTTGATCATCTTCATAATACTCTTGTGGATTGAAATGATAATGCACATTTCAAGGGAAGGATATAAGTTTCAGAATTATGACTTATTTTGTCATGCTATGAATGTAAGATACCATACAAGAGCTATCTTTTAATGTAAAGCTGCAATATTATTTTAAATAAAGCCTCTTTAATGCCCTATCATAAATTACGTATATTATCTTTTATTAAAAAAAATAGCAGCTTCAAAAGAGAAAATATAGCTGCCACTTTAGGTACTGATTAGTCTTCATTTTAAGAGAACATGAAGATTATTTTAATTGCTAGCAATTTCCAAAGGGCAATGAGATGGTTTTTCATTACAACCATATAGGTTAATAATCATATGGCATTTATTATCAGTTTTCAAGTACTGGGTTTCCTAGGAACTCTATCACTTTAAAAATTTTGAGAAAAAGTAATCAATTAAAGCTGTCCTCTTCTTTCAGGGTACTTAGCATTACTGTGGGACTGGCCTATTGTTTAATTTGCTAAAGTTGAACAAACTAAACCTCCACTAGCCAGCCAACATGTCTAAACACGTTTTTCTGAAAAGTGCTCCTGATTCTCGGCAAATGAATACAACTATTGTGAGTGGATATTATGACATATCTTTCTTTACTAGTGATAAATCTAATTAATAGTCAGGAATTTGTCAAGCACACTTGTTTCTCTTTGTACCAAGAGACCCATTTAAAATAACTGCCAAAAGTAAAAGTAATTAGCATCAGTTTTCTATATGGTCAGGGATCAAGTGGACCAGTAGAAAACCAAATCATTTCTTTTGCTTTAAATAACATTTTCATTGCTATCCTATGTTTTTACTTAAGTAATTACTCCTTAAATTCAATCTTTATCCTTCTCCTTGTAATCCCTTACAATAAAGAATCTTTAAAAACAAAAAGAGGAAAAAGTGAAGAAAAATCAGAAAACTGATCCATCAATGCAATCTTACAATGTTTCATCACATGGAACTCCCACCACTGAAAAGGAGAGGGTGTCTTTTCATACCTCTTGAAACATTTATTTCCTACTGTTTTGAGATCATTTTTCTTTCTATTTATATTATTGTACTGTGCATTCTTTTCTTGGCTTTGTTTACCTCACTTTGAATCAGTTGATATGTCTTTTTTGATGTCTCTATTCATCATATTTGTCATTTCTGACAGTAATTCAATATTCCACTATATTCCTGTACAATTTATGTTACTTATTCTCTTATCATTGAGATAGGTAGGAAGCATAGTGGATAGAGATTACTAGACCTGGAATCAGGAAAACTAGAGTTCAAATCCAGTTTTTGATACTTATTAGCTATATGGCTCTGGGCAAAACACAAAACCTCTCTTTGCCTGAATTACCTTATAACTAAGAAATGTTGGTCATACTAACCACCTCACAGAGTAGTTGTGAGGATCAATTGATATATTTGCAAAATGCTTAAACAGTGTCTAATATTTCTAAGTCTTTAATAAATGCTCTTTCCTTTTCCCTTATCATTAGACATCTACTTTGGTTTTTAGTTTCAAAAGCATTTCTGATCCTCAATTGCTTTACCATAGAGTGAAAAAACAAAAACAAAACAAAACAAACAAAAACTGAGGAGTCAGAAGATGATTCTGAATCTGTCATAATGTAACCCCTAATAAATCATTCAACTTTTCTAGGAGTTACTGAATGTCTAAAAATCAATTTGTCAAAACCAGAATTCACTACATTCTATCTTAAACTTTCCACTCTTGCAGACATCCCTACTTATATTTGAGGGTATATCCTTCCAGTCACTCAGGCATGCAACCTTGAAGTTAATCTCAACTCTTCCCTCTCCCTTGCACACCATAAGCAATCAGTTTTTAATCAAATCTAGATCTACAGTATCCCTCACATCCTTCTCTCTACTTATACCCTAATTAAAATTCATAAAACCTAGTGCCAGGAAAAAGAGCCTCAAAACTGGACCTCTGGCTACTAGTCTCTACTCTCTCCAATTCACCCTCTGTTAAGGTGCCAAAATAACCTTCCTGAAATATACATCTGACCATATTATTCCATTGCTTGAAAACCTTCAGTAGATTTGTTACCATTCCTAGTACAAAAATATAAATTCGTTGGCTTAACATTTAAAAAATTTTCATAATCTTACATAATATCTCTCAAAAAATCAAGTAGCATGTATTTATTGTCTATTATATGGCAAACCTTGTGCTAGCTTCTGGGAATATAAGATAATAAAGACATTGGTATGCTTATTATTTACTTATGCAAAAATACATATTTTCTTACATCTCTTTCTTTGAGGGAAGCAATCACTATGGAGAAATGACCCACCTTTCTTATTACTATCATTACTCATTGTTACCCAACCCAAGAGCAACTGGAGCAGCAGTTCCCAGACCACCAGTCCTGCTTCTAAGCTACTTCTTTCAATGATTATCCTGGTAAGCAATCTATGTAGAGATACGGCAACTTCTTATATTAATGCAGTTACAGCTATAGGAGACCTGGGGAGAAAAAAAAGTTCTTGACACCTAAGTCCTTGGCACTGTTAAATGATTCAACATCAGAAACTGATATGTTGTGGGGATTTTTGACAATGGAAATGACATTGAAGAAGATGCATTTCCATATGCCTTGCTTTAGTACTTTAAGAACCAAGGGACCTTTGCATCTGATTTGTAACTGAAAACAATCTTCTCCGGATGTTGTCATTGCCCTTGGAAAGTGAGCTCCTTGACAGCAAAGAACTACATCACCAGTATTTAGCATAATGCTCTATACCCAATACATGCTGGATAAATGCTTTTTCATTTATTTCTTCACTTGTTCACTTATTCCCAAAGTTCAGCAGTTCACCTCTGGCCTCAATGGTTTTGCTCATATTATCCCCCATAGCTAGACCCTAGTCTGTTCTCAACAGCTCAGTTTTAAAGGATTTGTCTTCCTTTAAGGTTGAACTCATGGGGCATTTCCTTTTCTTGGTATCAATACCCATTAATGCTCTTACATGCCCCAAAATTATAAAAAATACACAGGACATACTACTCTAGGAGCAAGCAAATCAATGAAGTTAGACAGCCTTCTGTTTATTTTGTCCCCACACTCATCCCCTAAAACACAGCTTTCTGCAGGGCAAAAACTGTTTAGTAGTTATAGTTATCTTACATTTATATCCACAGGGCCTTCCTTAGTCATTATAGGTCCTTAATAAATGCATGCTGAATTGCATCAGAATAAATTTCAGTTTGGGCAAGTAGGTGGTATAATAGATAGAATGAAAGGAAGAAGGAATTAGGAATTAAGAAGATCCATCTTCCTGAGTTCAAATCTAGACTCAGGCATTTACTGTGTGACCCTGGGCAAGTCATTTAATCTCATTTCCTCAGTTTCTTCATGTGTAACCTTTGCTGGAGAATGAAATGGGATACCACTCCAGTATTTTTGCCAAGAAAACCCCAAATAGGGTTACAAAGAGTCTGACAAAACTGAATAATAAACCTCAGTTTTCTCATTTTTCAATGAGATATTTGGAGTAAATATCTTCAAAGATTCCTTCTAGTTTTCAAGTGATTCAGAGTCAGGGAACTTGGGTTTAAATAGAGTTCTGCTACTTAATACCTGAATGACCAAAGTCACTTTTCTTGGCTGAGCCTCAGTTTTCTAATTCCTAAAATAAGTGGGTTGAAATGAATAATTTCCAAAGTCTTTTCCAATTTTGAAGCTTATGATTTATTGTTCAGCATTTTGCTGTGACTGTATATAAATTCTCTTGAGATCTTAATACAGACAGCTTCACTGACACAGAAACTTAGATTCAATAAGAGTCAAGATTTTTAAAATCTCATTAAAAGATATTTAAATTATATTATAAATTCCTTGAGAATAGGGGATTACTGAATGTTGTATACATTTTAATATATCTCCATTTTTGTACATTCTTATAATTAGGAACTTAATAATTGTTAAATTTAAATGAATAGAGAGAATATTTAATTCCATTTTTAATGGAGTCACTGAATCTCAGTGTTTCAGGGGACCTCAGAGGCCATTTAGTTCAAATAGTTCTTGAATAAGAACTATTATAATAATAAATAATAGCTAGCATTTACATAGTGCTTTAAGGTTTGCAAAGCACTTTACATATGCTGTCCTCATTGGATTCTCACAAAAATCCAATGATGTAGGTATTATTATTAATACTATATTACAGACCAGAAAACTGAAGAGGAAAAATGTTAAGTGATTTGCTTAGTTTAATATGGTTAGTGTTTGAGAAAGGAATTGAGTCAGGTCTTCCAGACTACAAATCCACTCTCTATCCACTTCAGTCCTCTACAATGTGCCAGAGAGATGATCATTAAACCGAAGACTTCCAATGAGGAAAAACTCACTGCATTATGAACCAACTCATTCTATCTTGTACAACTTTACTTATTAAGCAGAACTAGGAATACATTTCATACAGTAACAGCAAGATTGTGTGATGATCAACTATGATAAGATTGGTTCCTCTTGGTAATTCAATGATCCAAGTAATTCCAATAAACTTTGGATAGAAAACACCATCCACATCCAGAGAGGAAACTATGGAGACTGAATAATAATCAACACATGCTATGCTCACTTTCCTTTTTCTTCTATTTTTCTCTCATAGTTTTTCTTTCCCTTTTGTTTTGAGTTTTCTCTCCCAACATGATTCATAAGGAAATATGTAAAAAAAAATGAATATACATATATACTCCCCCCCAAAGAGTTACTTTCACATGTAACCAGAGAAAATAAAATAAAATATAATATAAAGAACAACAGCAACAAAAAACCTCCAAGTCTACTTGTTAGGAAATCTTCCTTCTATCAAGCCTCAATCTGCCTATCTGCAGCCATTACCCACTGTATCTAACCCTGTCCTCTGAGACCAAGAAGAATAAATCTAATTCCTCTTCCAAATACTTCCAAATAGCTTTTCAAATACTTGAAGACAGATATCAACTCCATTCTATCCCCAACTACTTCTCTTCTCCAAACTAAAAACTTCTACTTTTTTCAATTGATTCTTATAGGGCAGAGGATCAGTATCTTTCATCATGCTAATCATCTTCTACTTGATGTTGTCAATGTTCCTCTTAAAATGTGGCATACAAAAATGAACTCAGTACTTGAGATATGGTCTTCCCATAAAATACAAAGAAGACTATGATCTGTTTATTCTTGAACAAATAGTCTCAAATGAGGTGTCTTATTCTCAGTCTTGAATACATATTCTGCTACCTTCCCTTATTATTACTTAATTAAGTCATAAAAGTTTCGATTCAAAGTTTTGGAAATAGGGGCAGCTAGGTGGCGCAGTGGGTAGAGCACCAGCCCTTAAGTAAGGGGGAGCTGAGTACAAATGTGGTCTCAGACACTTAATATTCCCTAGCTGTGTGACTCTGGGCAAGTCACTTAACCTCAACTGCCTCAGCAAAACAAAGTTTTGGAAATAAGTAGGCCAGCCCTTTCAGGTATTACTAAAAAGGACAATGGCAGTTTCCTTAGAAATGCCCCAAATGTTAAAGATTTTCCTGATTTAATTCCTTCCCCTACATACTATATTCACGCTGCTACATACTATATTCATTGTAATGAGTATGAACAAAATTCAACAAAATGAATATGAATATTCAGCATCTAAATCTTTTTTAAAAAAATCATCAGAGAATCAGGAATATGTTAGCATTTACTATGACATAACTGATAATATTCTCTATTCCCTTATGGGAAGAGAGTAATCAATGAGACCCATCGTCAATTGAGTTTCCAATACACCTGATGAAGTCACAGGATGAAGACCTTTGTCAAAAAGAGGGATTTAAATGTAGCTATATGTATATACACACACCTTATTTCCCAATGAAAAACATTAATTTCCTAGAAACAACAAACCTGATTAATTTCTAAGGCTATCTTGAAGGTAACTGGCAATTGAACTTGTATTACAGTTGTGAAGAAATGGCAAAACAAAAATGGTATTTTTGCCAAGAAAACCCCAAAATGGGGTCAAGAAGAGGAAGATACAACTGAAATGATACAACCATCACTACCACTACCACCACCACCACTACTACTACCACCAGCACTACCCACCACTACAACAAAGAATTGTGAAAATAGCTGCTATACCACCCCCATTTATGTGCTTCTCTTTGTCCCACTTTAAGGATTTTCTCTCCCTTGGAGGGTGAGGAACAGGAAGAAGAAATTTCTTTCTCTTCTCCCCTAACCTTCCAAGTAATTATGAGTACAAGACTATGGCTAGAGGAACATGGGCTTGCTTGGGCAAGCCTAGGACCCTTACTATTTAATTCTTCTATTTTGTCTTTCCTTCCCTGGGCATAGGTCACTTGCCAGGGAGTCTGAGAAATAGAATGTTCCATTTTGGGCAATTATCTAGTGAATTTAAGAATTCAATGAGTTGGATACTGGCTTCCCAGAAAAAAAAAAAAAAAAAAACCCTCCACAACAGAACTGTTTCTTGGTGAAGTTAACTACAAATAGAATTCTAACAGCAAAAGGACAAAAGACAGTCATGTCCTGACTGACTGGAGATCTGAGTCTTGTGAGTTGCTTAATCACTGAAGGTCCAAGTTGAATGAAAAAAATTGATCCATCTCTTCAGTAATTCCACAAAGATGTCCTTACCTTTCCATAGGAAACATAATATTCTATATTTATTCTGTGTACTTATAAATCTTTGTATCTTAAATGGTCAAAGGATATGAACAGACAATTTTCAGATGAAGAAATTAAAGCCATTTCCAGTCATGTGAAAAAGTGTTCCAAATCACTATTGATCAGAGAAATGCAAATTAGGACAACTGTGAGGTACCATTACACACCTGTCAGATTGGCTAAAATGACAGGAAATTATAATGATGAATGTTGGCAGGGAAGTGGGAAAACTGGGACACTGATACATTGTTGGTGGAACTGTGAATGGATCCAACCATTCTGGAGAGCAATTTGGAACTATGCTCAGAAAGCTATCAAATTGTGCATACCCTTTGACCCAGCAGTGTTTCTATTGAGCTTATATCCCAAAGAGATCTTAGAGGAGGGAAAGGGACCCACATATGCAAGAATGTTTGTGGCAGCCTTTTTCGCAGTGGCTAGAAACTGGAAACTGAATGGATGCCCATCAATTGGAGAATGGCTGAATAAATTATGGTATATGAATGTTATGGAATATTATTGTTCTGTAAGAAATGACCAGCAGGACGATTTCAGAGAGGCCTGGAGAGATTTGCATGAACTGATGCTGAGTGAAATAAGCAGAATCAGGAGATCATTAGCACAGCAACAACAATACTATATGATGATCAATTCTGATGGGACATGGCTCTCTGCAACAATAAAATGTTTCAAACCAGTTCCAAATGTTCAGTAAAGAAAGCCATATACACCCAAAGAGAGGGACATGAGATATGGACCACAACATATCATGTTCATGCTCTATGTGGATGATTGCTTGCATTGGGTTTCCTTTTTCAGATTTTTTTTGTTAATGTAGATAACGATTGTTCTTGCACAGCAAAATAAGTATGGAAACGTATACATATATTTGACTTGTCAAATATTTTAATATAATTAACATGTAGTGGACTTCCTGCCATCTAGGAGAGGGGAGGGGGATGGGGGGGAATTTGTAATGGAAAGCTTTGTAAGGGTCAATGTTGAAGAACTACCCATACATATGTTATGTAAATAAAAAGCTCTAATAAATAAAAAAAATAAATAAATCTTTGTATCTTAAGCATTTTTATGGTAGAGGAATAAATATTCTACATCTGAAACAAATAATATAAATTGAAAAGCTCCTCTGGAAGTGACATATATCTGAGGAAATCTGAGGCATAAGCCATATCTAAATTTTCTTTAAAAGATATTTATTTGGAGTTTTTTATAGGATAGAGGCAATAAGCCAACTATAAAACTACATTTTTTGGGTCAGGTCCTCCCAGGATGAATCTGGATCCATGTGGTCCCAGAATGGAATCTTTCCTCTGCAGAGGATACCTGAGTCATGGGTAATATCATTATCAAGGTCATCAAAGAAAATATTATCCAATATTAGACCTGGGACTAAATTCTGCAGAATATTATTATTTATGTTTTGAGTTTTTTTCTTCTGTTTTTTCTTCTATTTTTTTCCCCTGATAGTTATCGATTCAATTCAATTCAACAAGCTTTTTATTGAGTAATCTATATATAAGGGTAGATACTAGGGATACAAGGACCAAAAAAAACCCATTACTGCTCTCGGGGAGTTTATAATCTACTCACAGGGATCTACTCACAGGGACACATTAAGGAAGAAGAGCACTGTAAAATAGAAATAATAATAGCATCTACCTCCTGGCATTGTTGTGAGGCTCAAATGAGATAGCAATTATAAAGTACTTAGCACAGTGCTTGGCACATAGTAGACACTATATAAATATTAGCTATTATTGTTATTATTACACATCAATTAGGAGAATAAGAAAAAGGATCACTTAAGTTCAACCCAAAAAGAAATTATGAATATTATAAGAAGCAAAGTGGAGGAAGAACTTCTTTTTAGGCATTGGTAACAGACTGAACAGAGGCATGGAGGTGGTATAGGAAATATCAAAGTTGGAGACAGCAAATGGGCAAATACGGTTAGAATAGATGACAATAAGTAAGAGGGAGGGAGAGAGATAAGAGAAGAGAAGAATGGGCTTAGACTGAGTACAATGCCAAGATGAAAGATTTATGTTTTGAAGAGGGAATAAGAAGCCACTGAAGATTCCAGAGCAAGAGAGTAGCATGATCAGACTTGTGCTTTCATAGAAGAAAGAATTTTGTTGATATTATTTAGTCAAATACTGGAGAGGGGAGATGGTTAAAAAAAAAAAAAAGAAGACCAACAATCTGGAAAGAAATGATAAGGGTCTGAATATGGCATCAATGGCAGGAGAAGAAAGAAGATTATGTATGAAAGAGGTGTTATAAAGGTAGCATTAAGCTTGGCAACTGATAGAATGGGGAATGTGGGAAAGAAAAGAGAAGTCAAGGGTAGATTTGCTATCAAGGATGGCACTAAGTGACTGGGAAGATGATTGTGCCATCAGAAAAAAGAATTTTGGAAAAAGCAGTTTTAATGAGAAACATACATAGCTCTATTTTATAAATTATATCATATTTTATATTCTATTAATATAGAAATTATGTGGAAAAATTAGTTCTTGATAAAATAGAGAAATCATATAATCTATCAACTACTTTACAAATCCAGCCTTATAAAATACCACTGAGTATTTCTTCTCTTCTTTAAGGAAGGAGAAGATATGTTTTCATTTCCATGATTTCTCATGAGCATTTAGAATTGCTAGTCAGATACAGGATGTTCTAATAGATCATATGTGGAACAAGAATGAATCCAACACAAGAAACAGCATATAGAATACTCACATTACAACTCTCATTGGAGATATATTAGAGATGGCTATAATCTTGGTCCCTTGGCAGTTAATTAATGAAATGTCATTTCAGCTCTATGATGTTCAATATGAAAATTTTAATTTTTGGAATGTTTTGTTCTCTCACTCAAATTTCAGATTTATCCTAGGGCACTTAATTTGGGAATATATTTACTAATATGACAAAGAGAAGCATTCATAAATTAGTAAGCAATGTTAGAACAGCATGAAAGTACAGATGGGGCATAATTGGCTATGGAAAATTATAAAAGAAATTAATTCATGCTTATTACTTTATGTTTTTAATATTTCCATGTTCAAATTCATATATGTGTAATATAAACATATCAAAATTGGCCCAAATCTAAAAGATTGATATTGCTCTCTATTCCTACTACTGTGCTGTTACTATAATGTACTAATTTTCTTACATTCGGTCAATGTGCTAGAATTTACCACTGCTGTATCAATTAGAATATTCTGGAAATAATGAATCATATACAAAATTTAACATTATTTTTTCCATCTACAATGCATAACTGACATTCCCAAAGATAAACACATCTCCACAGGATGAAAAGACAAAGTGACCCAAGTGCTTTCAATAGTCAACAGCCGGACAAACCATTCTGGAACACAGCAGGTATGGAAACACAAAGCCAGATCCTTGACCTTGGTAATTTATAAAGAATGCTACCTATAAGAATTTGGGACTACCATCTTAAATTATTTTTTTCTTTTTTGAAACTGACTCTTCATGAAACAGTGGGAAAATTCAGCTTTGCCTTCATACCTAATAGCACAATCTACAATCTAAACAAAGTGAATAAAAGTGTTAGGAAAAAAAAAAAAAAGAGTGCAAGTCATTTTAACTGTTTAACACTAATGAAAAGAATCATGTAAAAATAGCTTTTGAACTAATCTAAATTTTGAACCAAACTTTTACAGAATAAAGTTAAAAATATAGCTTTTGTTATAATGATTAAAGACACAAAATGTTACCTTCCAATTGTTAATCAAAATAATTCACAGTTAAAAAAAAAAAGTGAAAATTTGGGGAAAAAATAAAGATTTAGAAAAGAGAACTGACTGGTAATAACTAAGAATGGAAACTAATCTGTGTTCCTTCACCAAAAATAAAACCTTTTGTAATAGATTCACTCATATAAAGAACCTTCAAAGGAGCTGTAATTAGTGTGTGACCTTGGGCAAATCACACAGCGACTCCATTTCCTCCTTATTACATCCTTTCAGCCTGAAAAATAGCTGAAACTATCACAAATCCTGCATAGTGTTGACTATATTGGTGTTGAAAAAAAGTCAACTGGATATATGAGAACAATCCATTTTTTAAAAATAATCATTTAGTTATATTTATTTGGAAAGGGATCCTCTAATAAAAATGTTATGCCACCCCATACTGCCATTTCAAGATAAGATTTGTAATGAAACCCAAACTCTTCAAATTTCTTCAAGATCTCACTACTATTCCATTGTTCTATTAGAAATATGCAAATAAATTAAGTACTTCTCTTTAAACTAAGATACCAAAAACAAAAGTATTTCTAAAAAGTGCTACCCTGCTTTATCCTGTGCTTCCACCTCTCACCCACCTTGGCCTCTCCTTCCAACTTCTTCCTTCTACTTCCCCTTTAAAAGTAATGCAGTCATTTTGCCATAAAATAATGGCATAATTACCTTGGACTTGTGGGCATGTGTGTGTACATGTGTGCATATATGTAAATATGTATATGTGCACATGTGTGTGTTTGTATTTGAAGGAAAGGGTATAAAAGAAAAAGATACCCCATTTTTCATGTTATAAACTTTCAAAGAACTTGCAACCCTTATTCTCTGCCTTATTTCTGGTGCAGAAAGGTATAATATAATACCCAGGTAGGTCTGTAACCAGTGGACATTCCAAGGCATCATCCTGTATGACCTGTTCCCAACTTGAAGTTAGAATTTCTTCCTCCCATCCTCTTTCCCCAATTGACTTGAAGGGCAGGGAATTAAAATCTGGATAATCCATCCAGGAAAGCTGTATTCAAGGATAAATAATGGTCATCAGTCAATCAATAATTTAATTAGCACTTATTAAGCACTTACTATGTGACAGGTATACTGTGCTAAGAGCTGAGAATATAAAGAATAATAAAAATAGCATTCCCTGTTCTGAAGGAGCAGGGAATCCTCTTGATGGAGGAGACAATATGCAAATAGCCACATACTAGCAAGATCATTCAAGATAATTTATGAGTAATCTCTGAGGAAAGACACTAAGATTAAGTAAAACTGAAAAAAAGGATGGGACTTTGAGACTTGAAGGAAGGTAGGAAAGCCAGAAAGTGAAGACAAGGGAGGGAACACACTCTAGATATGTAGTTCCAGATAGTGAAAATGCTCCCAGTCAGAAAAATGGAATATAAGAGAAATAGCAAACAGATTAATTTAATTTAATCAAAAAATATATGGTAGGAAGTAAAGTACAAAAAACTGGAGAGATAAGAAGGAACTGCTTTATAAAGTGCTTTGAAAGTCAAAAAGAGAATTTTATGTTAGATACTAGAAGTGATAGGGAGTCAAAGAACTTCATTAAGTAGCAGGTAAGGTTAGGAAGATCAATTTGACAACTGAGTGGAGGATGGCTTAGTATGAGGAAAGACTTGAATAGGTCACTGCAGTAGTTAAGGGGTGAGCTTACAAGGACTTGATTTGTATTGAGCAGAGTGCTGCTAGGAATAGAAATATAAAAAATGAAAATCCTTGTCCTCAAGGACCTTATATTCTAAAGTGAGACACAATATATACATTTAGTAACATATACCAAATATACAGAAAATGAGGTAGAAATCTAGGAAGCTGAAGGAGTGGGTCAGAAATTTCCAGGCTCTTCAAATTTCCTCCACCAACAGAATATCATCAAAAAATGAATGTAAAGCAGCAAAAATAAAGGGGACACATTTGTATGTTCATATTCACACAATACAATTTTGAGAGAAAGTGATTAGCATCTGAAAGAATTGAAAAAGGCTTCATGTAAAAGAAGTTTTTGACAGCTTGAGCTGTTTTGAAGGACATGATTAAAATCAAGTGAGGAAGATGATGTTGAATAGGCCAGACAGATGGGACAACCAATGGAAAAACAAGAAAATGGAAGATGGCAGTGTTAATGTAAAGAAACAAACAAATATGATTTTAATAATCCAAAATATTAATTAGGCTTCACATTTCTAAGTCATCAAAATAAATAGCTCCAACAGAGCTAACAACCCTGTATTTTTCATATTTCATCTAATTCTGCATCAATTAGCTTCACTGTATATAGGTTAAATAAATATTTGAGGTTTTTTCTTTAATATATTCAAACATTAAAGAAATTAAGAAAGAAAGTCAGACTTCTTGGACCATCCAAGACATAGAAAGGAGTAGGGCATGGATTTGGACTTTTAAGTCAAGAATTTATTTATTCTCTCCTGTGAATCAGAAACTGTATTAAATACTAAAAGAAAGGCTTAAATAAGATATTACCTACTCTTAAGAAGTTCATAGCAAAATGGAGGAGATAATACAAAAACTATGTATAAAGAAGATATACACAGGATACATTGATGCTGATCAGAAAAGGGAAGGAGAATCAAGTAAGGTTTGCTGCAGAAGACACTATTTTTTTTGGAGGAAATACAATTTTTAAAATTTTTTTTAATAATAACTCTTTTATTTTTCCAAATACATGCAGAGATAGTTTTCAATATTCATCCTTTGTAAAACCTTATGTTCCTGGGGCAGCTAGGTGGTGCAGTGGATAGAGCACCAGCCCTGAAGTCAGGAGGACCTGAGTTCAAATTTGGTCACAGACACTTAACATTCCCTAGCTGTGTGACCCTGGGCAAGTCACTTAACCCTAATTGCCTCAGCAAAAAACAAACCAAAAAAACCCTTATGTTCCAAATTTTCTTCCCTCCCTCTCTACTATCCCCTCCCTTAGATAGCAAGCAATCCAATATAGGTTAAACATGTGCTATTAGAAGACACATTTTTATCTAGGACCTAAAGGAAGTCAGGAAACCCAGTTACCATAAATGATAAATCTTCTAATAAGTAGCCAAATATATAAATATATATTAAACAATGCACTTTTTCTGATATGGAGAGAATTTCTCTATTTCACAAACACATACACACAAAAACAATTTCAACAATGAAAGCATGTTCCCTTTCATGGGAATTCCTTGGGAATACTAAGTCTCTACAAACAGATATGATTTTAATCATCTAAAATATTAATTAAGCTTCACATTTCTAAATCATCAAAATGAACAGTTCCAACAGAGCTAACAACCTTGTATTTTTCATGTTTCATTTAATTCTGAATCAATTTGCTTCACTGTATATAGGTTAAATAAATATTTTGGATTTTTTCCTTAATAAGTTCAAACATTAAGAAAGTAAAAAACAAACTAAGCTATTTGACAAATGTGGCAATTGTTAATAAATTTTACAATTTTTGCTTTCTTGATCATTTTTCTACTTGTTCCAAACTAAATTAGTTACAACTTTACTAAATGTACTGTTCATGAGTTAGCCAGATTTTAAGAATTCAAGTTTTCCCAGCAACCCACAAGAACCACTTGTATTTGGAAGTCAATGAAAAGAAGAGTTTCACAGAGGACTTTCCCCAAGTCCTAATTGGTGATTAATTTAAGTCTTCGTTGGCCTCCTGGACAAATGCACGCTCATCAACATGAGAGGCACATGGAAAGGTCTAATGTTTTCTGGAATTTAGGTAATACCATGATGGGTTCCCACATTGTGGAGAAGTAAAGGAAGGCAAATGAAAACTGTTCTCTGAGGGGAGGGGGGGAAAGAGGGGCGGGGAGAAAGGTCCTATAATACTCTTCAACCCATTGCCACACTTCAGTTTCAAACATCATGATCTTATGTTCTTCCCACTGCTAAGCCATATTTATACCAAGGCTCTAAGAACTGTCTGAGAACTAACTGTATGATGACTATATTCAGGCTGCCTTCCTACTTTGCTTCTAGTGTGGAAGAAGTTGATCATTTTACTGCAATCCTATTGAACTGATTTAGAAGTGAAGACATGAATCAGAAAAGATTTTGCTACCCTACAGGGAGAAAAGATACAGGGACAGTACAAATGTAGGAGTGTATATATTCAGGGATTCATGTTGGTGTCTAGGGGTGAGTGTGTTTCAATGTTTGCATGGTGTTTAGATGCATGTAACATAGACATGTTATGATATACCAAATCCTAAAAATAAACAAAACCTGACCCTGGCACCCTATCAATCTATCACCTTCTACCTATCTTCCTAACTTTTTATCTCAAGAGAGTGGTCTAAATGTGTTGCCTCAATATCTTTTCCAACCACTTACTCTTTACCTTCCTTTAACCTATCTTCCAATCTTACCTTTCTACTGAAATTGCTGTCAACTCCCATCCTCCCTAACCTTTTTGGAAACATTTGTCCAAACCATCTCCTTTTGATTACTCTCTCATTCCTTGACTTCGATGAAACTTCTCTTTTGGAGTTCATTTCACATCCATTTGACCACTCCTCTTCCTCTACAGTATTGCTCCACCTTCTTCCTTCTGCTTAATATCCAACAATCATTTACAAATGTTATTTCCAAAAACTTTTCTTCTTCTCTTTATACTTTCTATTTTAAGTATCTCATCTATTTGAGGAAGGGCAGAAGGGAAAAATTTGGACCTGAAAATAAAAATAAAATCTCATTTGCCCTTGTGACTACAATTAATATCTAGGCATGGATGACTCCAACAATCTTAAATTTATCCCCATTTCTTTTATGAGTTCTACTCCTGCATTTCCAAATACCTATTATTTATCTCCATTTTGATAACTCTCTGGCACATACATCTCAACATAGATTTTTTTTTTTTTTTTTTTTTTTTTTTTTTTTTTT
>JAJPUD010000359.1:521475-564507 GCA_023553655.1 Myrmecobius fasciatus
TGAGGCAATTGGGGTTAAGTGACTTGCCCAGGGTCACACAGCTGTTACGTGTCTGAGACCAGATTTGAACTCAGGTCCTCCTGACTTCAGGGCTGGTGCTCTATCCACTGCGCCACCTAGCTGCCCCTCAACATAGATTTTTAAGATACTGAAGGGTTAGGGTGATAGAATGTAGAGGCTACTGGACTTAGAGAAAGAAGTTCTAAGGTTCCATCCAGCTCTAAATCTATGATTCTTTTTTCTAAGAACTTAATCTTCCTGACCTCAAACATGCTCCTCCTCTCAACATCAAACAATTTCTATTTATGATACTGCTATCAATCTATTCATCTATTCTCATAATCCTGATTGTCTTTGATTTTCCTTTCTATAAACCCCTCTGCCAAGATATGTTAATTGAATCAAAAAAAAAATCTTACATTAATACCCACCATTCAAACTGACCTCAATCTGATATTCAAGCCCTTATCAACTCTGACTTTATCTGTTACCATAATCTCCTAATTAGTTTCTTTGCTTCAGATCCCTCCCTTCCCTAATTCAATTCATTCTTTGAAAAGCTTCCTAAAGCTTAAGTTCTACCAAGTCTCTCCTGTTCAAAAACCTCATCACCTCCCACTTGGACCACTGAAATAGTCTCTTAAATGGTCTTCTCTTCTGATGTGTCTCCCCCATTGTCATCTATTCTAGATATTGATCTAAGATAAAACTTTTTAAAACAGCAGTTTTGGTCATGTCACTCACCTACAATATCCCTAAAATAGCTATAAGACAGTAGAAGGAAAGAGCAGAAGGGAAAGAGAAACAGAGAGAGACAGAGATAAAGACAGACAGACAGACAGAAATAGATAGAGACAGAGAAACAGAGACAAATAGAGATGGAGAGGCAGAGAGATGAAAAGAGATGAGAGACAGTCAGAAAAATACCAAGAGAAAAGGAGAGGGAGGAAAGGAAGAAGAAAAGGAGGGAAGAAAAGAAGGAGGGAAGGAAAAGTGAGGGAGAAAAATAGAGAGGGAGATAAAGAGGGAGAGAAGAAGGGAAGGAAGGAGAGACAGAGAGAGAGACACACACACAGAGACAGACAGGCAGACAGACAAAGGAAAAAGTTAGGCAAAGTGTTCAAAAAAATCTGAATACAGTTTCATTTATTGGTCAAGTATAAAATAGAAGGGATTCACAATTCACTTAACCAAAGCAGATGAACTCTAAAAATTCCTTCCAGCTTGGGGATTTTGTAAATTTATGATTCTATGCAAGATAGGAACAATGGCTGATGAGGAAAGAAGAAAGATGCCAAGAGTCTGGGTCAGGTCAGAGTCACAGCTGTCTCCTTCAGAAATACTACATTGTATAGATGAAGATAACATCATAATTAGGAACACAGCTTCATATATGTATAGTATGTGGGAGAATGCAAGTGTTGCTCTGAGTAATCTGGTAGACTTAAAATCTTCTCATGATCTATGAGATTAAGTCCCTATTTCTTAGCCTGGTATTTTATTGAAGGCCCTGAAAAATCTAGTCCCAACCTATCCTTACAATTTTATCTCCCACTGCTTTCCATTTTGTGTGAGTGAGTGTGTGTGTGTGTGTGTGTGTGTGTGTGTGTGTGTGTGTTTTCTAACCCCTCAAATAAGCATGCCATATGAAAGGGTGTCTCAGAAGGTGCTGCCAAAGACATAATTTTTCCTGATCTTATGACCAAAATTAATTATAGCCAGTTCTATTTGGATATTCTTACTACAGAAATCCCTGAGCTGACTGGTAGGACAATAAAATGTATACAAGGTACTACTGAAAGTAACATGGCATATATTCTTCCGATAAAAACAAATAAAAGGAAATGCAACTTGGGAATTTCTTCAATCCCCTTATCTTGCCAGAAGCATCTCCTTGAATTTTATCATCCAAACTGCTTAATTTGGTCACAATGACAGAATTATGAGACTTGTCCCAACATCAAAGAATCTAACATCAGCATTCATGGCTGATTTTTACCAATTCCCCATCCTGTTGTGTTCCTTATCATTCCACATATGGGTTATTCTAACAACCTTCTAGTTGGTTTCTTTTTCTCATTTTCCCCCAATCTCCTTCATTCTTCATATAGCCATCAAATCAACTTTTCTTAAAAATTAATTCTGACGACCAGCAGAACGATTTCAGAGAGGCCTGGAGAGACTTGCATGAACTGATGCTGAGTGAAATGAGCAGAATCAGGAGATCATTATACACAGCAACAGCAAGACTATATGATGATCAATTCTGATGGACATGGCTCTCTTCAACAATGAAATGCTTCAAACCAGTTCCAGTTGTTCAGTAAAGTAGGCCATATATACTCAGAGAGAGGGGCATGAGATATGGACTACAACATATCATTTTCATGTGCTATATTGATGATTGTTTGTATTGGGTTTCCTTTATCAGATCTTTTTTGTTCACGTAGATATGATTGTTCTAGCACAGCAAGATAAATATGGAAACATGTATACATATATTCGACTTGTCAAATATTTTAATATAATTAACATGTAGTAGACTTCCTGCCATCTAGGGGAGGGGAGGGGGATATGGAGGAAAATTTGTAATGGAAAGCTTTGTAATGGTCAATGTTGAAGAACTACCTATACATATGTTATGCAAATAAAAAGCTTTAATAAAAAAAAATTAATTCTGATACTGTCAATTTCTCCCCTATAATTAATAGAAATCAATCACTTCCTATCACCTCCAGATTCCAATATATATAAAAGCCACTGATCATTTATTCAAAGCCCTTAATAATTTGGTCCACTTATACATTTCTGGCCTTCTTACTCCTCTCCCTATTTTCTAAAATATGGGTTACTTAATGCTATTTGCACATGACATTCTATCTCTCAATTTAGTTGATATATTTTCTCTCTTCTTTTTCACAAGGCAATTGGGGTTAAGTGACTTGCTCAAGATCACACAGCTAGTAAGTGTTAAGTATCTGAGGCTGGAATTTGAACTCAGGTCCTCAACTTCAGACCCAAAGCTCCATCCACTATGCCACCTAGATACCCTCAATTCCCTATATATTTTACCAGGTATTCTCCATGACTGGAACTCTCTCCCCATCTCTATCTCCTCACTTCCCTGACTTCCTTCAAGTCTTGGCCAAAATTCTGCCTGTTACAAGAAGTCTTTCTTGCTCTTGCTCAATGCTAATTCTTTTCCTCTAAAATTATTTCTAATTTATCCTGTTTGTAAATAGTTTGTTTATAGTTGTTTGTCATCTCCCCTATTACCCTTTGAACGCCATGGGAGCAGTATCTACTTTTGTCTTTCTTTGTATCCTCAGAGCTTAGTACAACACCTAGAACAAAATACACAATAAAGTTTGTCAACCTGACTTAGCAATAAACTTCCTGGCATATGTATTCTTTATCTTTTATGCCTTCCCACTTCCAGCACATTCTTTTGGTGGTGGTGTAGCACTACAACTGAAGTACTCTAAAATTTTCTAGGCAAATGTCTTGATTTTTATGTCTGTACTTACTGGTTCGTACCTTTCCTCCCCAACTGTGTCTTTTGAAAGTTTTAAAAATGCTTAAAATTCAGATAAATGTCACCTCTTCTTTAAAGGCTTTTCTGGGAATCCTCATTCAAGAAGAGCTCTCTCTAAACTTCTAGCTATCTTTCATTTATAGCTATTTGTGTTAACAATCTTCTCCTGAGAAAAAGACATGTCTCTTAAAACATATCCCCATGTATGTAGTACATAGAACACATGTAAAAATACATTTAGAAATCACCTGTTCTGGAGATGACAAAAAACTTTAAAAATATTTAGAGTTTAGTTTTCAAGCAGTCTTAAGGAGAAATAGGGTTCATAAAAATGAATAACATCATTGGGTAAACCAAATAAAGATGACTGAGAAGATATCATCTCTGACCCCATTTACCTTTCTCATCTCTATAAAAGCTTTATGGGAATGGTCAATACAATGATTGAAGAATATTCCTAGTGAAAATATAAGAATGCAGGCTTTTCCACAGCAGACTATATCTGTTATCACACAACTGATTTCAAAGCATAGAGCAATCTCTTATATAAATAAATACATACATATTTATTATTATTATTATTATTACTACTACTACCAAAAAACCCCAATAGAACAAAGGGGAAAAAAAGTACCCTAATGTATCACCCTAAATTTTCTGCATATTATTTCTGTATATGTTACTAAATTGATTCTTCAAAATAAGGAAAACTATAGGCAAGGAGATAACTTTCACAAAGGCAAAAGAAATTTATTTACTTTGTGACAGAATACATTTTTTTTTCCTGTGGTTCACTATTTCCAAAGAACTTTTCAAATGAAAATAGCAACTTTTATTCACAAATAATAAAGTATGAAATAGAAGTTCAAAGAAATGTTTTATTGCTCATTCCTAGAAAAAAAAACTATTCACTTTGGCTAATAGAAAAGATAATTCTATACTTACAAAGTTATTAATAGCCTAGAATTCAATGATTATATTTTTGTAAGTATAAGCTCAAATATTCCCTTTACCAATATTGTGACATCAACTACCAGTAATACCAAAGATACTTGCCATCTATATTTTGGTATTGCCCACATTGGCTGATGTGTGGAAGTCAGAAATAAAAATACCATTTTATGTCTAAAAAGAACCCATAATTATTGATTATACACAGTAATTATGCTTCATTATCAACCAAAAGCAATGCAGCAATTCAAAAGTATATTTTACTTAACGATTGAAAAAACCTTTCAAGAGGGAAAACTGGGATTTTTGCACACATCTGGTTGTAATACAGAAAAAAAAAATTGGTGCAAGCTGTTCACACAAAATCCTTATATTTCTTAGACCTCATGTGTCATTTTTTTCTTATTTGCTGTGAAATGTTAAAGGAAATAATAAATATAATTGATTGTCCAATTATAAAGTTTCTACAAATTCATTAAATTTGTAGACATGCTAGCATACTTAGAGATCATGAAAGAGTTGGCTCTCTTATCTGCTCTCCAGGTCACCTAAGCAGTATATGAATTCAAAGGTAGGAAGAAGGCAATAAGAAGCACAGGAAGCACCTCTTTTTCTAGTGGCTACAGATCCCTAATTAAAAATTTATTTCTCTAATGTAAAATTTGCCAATTGGCAAATAATTCCTGGAGAGAGTAACACATAACAGCCCTTTAGTCACTTATACATTAGAGTTAAGGAATTAATAGATCTTTTCCAATAGCATGTGAAGAAAACATGGGGCACTGGAAAGAGAATAGACCGGACTTAAAGGACACAGGTTCAAATACTGTGACACTCATTACCCGTGTCACCTTCACCAAATTACTTAATCTCTCTTTAGTCTCAGCACATCTATAAAATGAGGGGTTTGGATAAGCTAGCCTTGCTAAGAACACCAAAAAGAGGATAGAGAATCTGGATGCTGAAGACAAATTTCAACCTCTTCAAAATTGTGTTTGTGTACAATACAGCTGATAATATATAAATGGGGGGAAATGCAACATATAATTTATATTTTCCTTTGGTGTGTTTTTGTTCTTATATTTGAATATTAATATGTCTGATATTATAAGAATTTAGACACTTGTAAAGAAATGAGGAACACTTTCTATGAAGACTCAATTCACTACAAAGAAGTGAGTCTGTTTTCTTATTCATTTCTCCGGATATATCACTCCATTGTTTAGATGGAGAAATCTCAGCATAAGTTGTTAAACATTTCTCTCTGTCTCTGTCTTTCTCTCTCTCTCTCTGTTTCTTTCTGTCTCTCTCCCCTTCTCTCTCTGTGACTTTCTGTTTCTCCTAACTTTCTCTCTGTCTCTCTGCCTTTCTCTCTCTGTCTGTCCCTCTGTTTCTTGGTCTTTGTCTCTGTCTCTCTATCTCTTTCTTCTCTATTCCCCTATCAGTCTCTCTCTTCTCTCCTCTTTTTTCTTCTCTCCCTATTATCTTTCCTTTTTGTTTCTAAGAATTGTAAATGTTATTTCACAATCTTCTTTTCCTTTTGGTTTATGCCACCTTTTAACAGAAATGATAATGATCAATAAGTTGTATGACTTTAGACAAGGAATTTCATTCACCTATTAGTTTCTTCATTTATAAAACAGAGGACTGAACTACATTATCTTCAAGGTCCCTCACAATTCTAAATCTAAGATCCAATTTAAGCAGAGGAAAAATTAAATTCATTGTTGTGCCACGGTTCCCATGTCTCAGTTTCCCTCAGTTGCTCTATTTCAGTTTCCCTTGATTGTTCTGCCCAAAAATAGCAACCCCCACTTCCTGACCATCAGAAATAATTGGACTCACATTCCAAAGGAGTCATAAAACCTTCAGATGGCTAGCTTCAACATACCCCTTATCTTTTGGCTCCAGACTTACTGTCTTCCTTTCCCAAACTCAGCACTCTTTACTCCCTACCTGCCAGAACTGAATTTATAGTTGCCTTGGATCCCAAATGTTTCTCAGCTGTTCCCATGAGTTTCTTTGTCTCCCTGAGCTATGGAACCTATAAAACCCGAGATGCCCATCAATGAGGTACTGAGTAATTTGTGACATTAGTCCTATTCAGTCGACTGGCATGTCTGTCAGTCTAAAATAACAGTGGACTGTGTGCTTTGAGACAAGAGTCCCGGCAGTCCCGATCTCTAGCTATGGATTCTGAACTCTCAATTAACATCAATAAAGTATTAACTAATTTCCAATGTGTGATACTGCCTCAGTTTCTCCCTGAACATTACATCATCAAAAAAACTGAAAAGATGATAATTAACAACTGCAAATAACCTGTCCAATAAGTAAACAATTTGTAGGATCAATACATTACGTGATTTTGATCATTATATGATTTTGCCTGAAAAAAAAATACTTAGTCCTTCTTTAGAAAATTAATATCTCTGAAATAAAGGCAATGTTATGGTGAGAACATGAAGTTTGACTATCTAAGACTTAATATTCCTAGGTTATAAAATGTTCTGATCACTCAATTGTCAAATGAGCATATATGCGCTCATATACATAGAAGAAAAAAATCATATCAGAAGTGAGTTTGGGGGGAAAGACCCTTCCCTAGCACATGGCATATAGCTTACTAGCATCATAAAAATCAAAAGGTGAAAAATAGTAGGAAAATGATTATAATATAAATAATCTGAGACTGAGTGAAGTTTACCACCTCTAACCTCTAAAAATTCTTTCCCTTTCAACAAACTTCCTTTTAAGTCTGTGCAACTTCCCACAAAAGTTTGATTGCATTGTAAGATGATAGAATGTTAAGTACTGACTAGAATGATGGGATCTGAAAACAATGGCATTTAATATCTCAGGAGTATCCCATATAATACTACAACATTAGTAATTTTTAACAATACTGAATTAGAAAATCCAATGTCTCATTTAACATTACCAGTCAATTAATGAGAGCAAGATGGCCTCAAATTCCTGCCTGTATGTTGTGATGACTGTGACATCACAGAGAGATGATGTCATGATATGTAAGTTACTTGGATTTAAGTAAGGGAGGGTTACACAAATTCACCAGTCTTTTTCCTTCTGCCTATAATCAAAGTCTAAAAAGCACAGGACTATGAAATAATGCTAAGGGATAAATCTCTAGTGATGTGACATTGGATCTGAAAGTTGAAACCATGATTGTGAAAAATCAGTTGTGCTGAGAAGAAAAAAAAAACAATGATAGCAAGGCAACAAAATTAACAATGAGCTGAGATAGAAGAAGAAAATGGCTTTTAGCTAGGCTAAAATAGTTCAAGGTTATAAAGAAGTACAGCTTGAAACAAATTAACACACCCAGAAGCAGACAATAAAGAATGGCAGCAAATAAGATTTATAGCATTTCTACTCTAGGAAGCATTGGATCAAGTTTGTTTTCTGAAAGGAGGAAACAGTCAATTTAAGTTTCATATCATTGTGATCAAATGATGCTTTGGACTAAGAACTCCACTGCCTTATTTTGGCATGGAGATAAGCCTGGGTTCTCAAAGATTCACCTCCTAGCAGGTCCTACACTAACCTTGAAAGGTTCCATTTTGCACTTGGTGATGAAATGAATGATTCTAATGAGGCCAGGAAAACTAAGTTACAATAAATTTATCATCCTATGTTTGGTCATAGAATGATTTTTTTTTTCTGACACCAGCTTATTAACACTAGATTCATGAATACCAAGGCATGGAGTTACAATCCAACCTGAAATGCATTTGGGAACTGTGTCAGATCCTAAATATATTGTTTGTTGTTGTTCAATCATTTTAGTTGTGTTCAACTCTTCATGATCTTACTTTGGAGTTCTCTTGGCAAAGATTATGGAATAGTTCTTTACTTATTTTACAGATGAGAAACTGAGGCAAACAGAATTAAGTGATTTGCACCTTTACTAAGTGCTTGAGGCCAGATTTGAACTCATGAAGATGGGTCTTTCTGATTGCAAACGTAGTGCTTTATCCAATGTGCCACCTGAGAATACAAAGACCAAGTTAAAAAAAAAATTCCTTTCCCTTAAGTAGTTTTTTTTTAATTGGAAGGACACAACATGTTAAGCATTTACATAATTATTTCAGGATGAGTAGCACTAATAGGGAGCTAAAAGTCTTTCCTATGAGGAGGCATATGAGGAAAGGAAACTCAAGATTCTGAGAGATAGGAGGATAGAGTAAATTCCAAGTATGGGAGGAAGCTTTTGTAATATAACAAAGGCAGGGGAAAGAACAAATAAGCCAGTTGGGTTGAAATGCCAAATATAAGGAAAAATGCTACCTCACTGATATCAGCAACTTTTAGATAACAAAAATCTATTTATTCAAGTTGACATCATCATCTACCTCTTCATCTTTGAGGGCCACCAAGAGTACCTAGAGACTAAACTGTACTTGAACCTATCAATTTTCCTAATTCAGAGGCCTATTATATCACATCATGATATGTCTCACTGAGGCATATGAAAGAGAAATAAGCTGGAAATTAGGTTAGAATGAAATTAATAGCAGATTTCTAAATCACAATATGAGGTTTTTATCTTAAAAGCAATAGGGAACAACTGAAGATTCTTGAGCAGGGAACCGATGTGGAATTAACTGAATGAAGACACAATCATGGGAATATAGCATTAAACTATGCCTTAATTGTGACTTGAGACTTTGTAATAACAAATAGGGCTGCAGCTTAAAAAAAAAAAAAAAAAAAAAAAAGTTGCAGGTGTTTGCCCCTCCAGTTTCCCACCATCTCTTAATGAGCATTTAAGTACTTCTTTTAAAGGTGATGAGGGCTTTGAATTCTCTTAACCTAGGACTATTAGCTAAATTGATCTATTATATTTTAAGTAGGCCTAATTTACATGATTAAAAACCTTCTGGGGGCCAGAATTTGAGGCTTATAGAAAAACAAAACAAGACAAAAACACCTTCTCAGGGATTTTCTAAACTCAAGTTTATGGAATCTATCTTGGCTTAAAGAGGTATCTCTAGCTGGCCAGAATTCTTCTAGGATTTGTGCTGGTGCCCCAAAATACTTGAAATGGGCCCCCACCCCTATCCAGCATTTCTGGTAATAAAGTGTGGGGTAGTGATTGGGCCACAGACCTACAGCTAGACACCTGGATCTAAATTTCTCCCACCCTCTTTCCCTAGGGTCCTAAAGTTTGCCAATTTCTTAAAGCCCTGTGGATGTACTTGAAAGGACAATTTTATGTCACCTTAAATTTTGTAAATTTTGTAAATTGGAATTCTGATTCTGAAATTGTATGAGATAATTACTATTAACTAGGTGCTAAAATTGTGAACTTGTTTATTCTGGTATAAGATTTTAGAAATATATGTGCATTAATATTGAAGAATTGTTACTAGAAATTTAAATCTGTATTTGATTTGATTATTAATTAAAATTTTTGGTTCTCTGATAACTAACCTAAAAAAGTTACATGTTTGTATCTTCTAATTAGATGAAATATATTTACGCTACTATGTTGTTTGCTAAATTGTATATTAGGCAACTTGTGCTTTAACATTTTGTCAGCCCAGCTGGATATGTGGTATAAATTTTGTGAAATTCAGTCCAAAGATATTTAGAATATTAATCTTAAGGTCTGCCTTGTTTTCTCCATTTAACAAAGAAATAAAAGCAAGAAAATTTGGCTTATGGGGATGTGTTTAATTGCAGAGCAAATTGTTTCTGAAACAATCCTGTGTAATATGTTTAGAGATAGATGGGAAGATATTGAGGAGATGTCCCTCTGGAGGGAGAAAGCTTGGCTCCAGAATATTTAGGTTATGTTTTGGTAAAATGATGCAAGAGATAAGTGGAAGCCTATCCTTTGAGCTCAGCCAAGGCAGCTAGGGTCAGCAAAATTAGATCATTTCTTCTTTGGGTTAGTGGAAAGAATTGACTCAGACAATGGAACACATTTTACTGCTAGAGCAATGTGTTTAGGAATTAAATAGGAATTCCATACCCCTTGTCATACCTCTTATTCAGGAAGAATAGAGTAAATGAATCAAACTTTAAAACAACAGCTCATTAAACTAGCCATTGAAATAAGGTTACCTTGGATGAAATGTTTGCTACTAGCACTTCTCAGACTCAGAATGTAATGCTCAGGGAGAAACTGAGGCAGTATCACACATTGGAGATTAGTTCATATTTTATTGATGTTAATTGAGAGTTTAGAATCCATAGTTAGGGATCAGGACCACTGGGACTCTTGTCTCAAAGCACACAGTCCATTGAGAGTTTAGACTGGCAAACATTAGCCAGCCGACTGGATCTCAAGTAGGTCCAGCAATTAGTAAGTTTGGTTACAGGATTCTTATAGGATTCCTGGCGCTCAGGGGAACAAATAGCTCAGGGAGCAAAAGGAGGGGTTGAACACTAGGGAGGATTGGAATTCCAGGAAAGGACTATCAATTCAGTTCTGACAGGTTGGGGTTATGGAGGAAGAGATCATAAATTCTGAGAAGCTAGGAAAGGAGCTAGAAGACAGTAAGTCTAAAGCCAAAAGATAAGGGGTATGTTGAGATGGACCATCTGGAGTCTTTGGAATGCTAGCCCAATTATTCCTGATGGTCAGGAAGTTGGGGGTGGGAGTGGGGGTTGCTACAGAGGCAGAACAATTAAGGGAAACTGAAACAGCAATTGAGGGAAACAGAGACATGGAACTGTGTACAACAAGAACAGCCCCTAAGCAGCATATAGGACTAACACCCTTTGAAATGTTATATGGAATGCCTTACAGGGAGCGGGAAGGGGGTGGGGAGGAGTGGGGAAGGAGAGGTTCCATCCTTTCAGACAAAGGATAAAGTTTTAAGGAATTGAATACTGGCCAAGTCTTTTTAGCCCCTAGGTAGCAAGTATTACTGACCCAAACAACATCTTTGGAGTTTGCAGTTCCAGGAGTCCTGGAAGAAGCAGAGTGGGAAGTACTTTACCAGATGTTACAGATGAATGAAACTACAGCCTGGAGGCCAAGAACACTAGGTTTAAAGAACCTGTGAAGGAACATCTGGACAATTTATAATCTCTAAAATTGACTTTGCAATTAGGAATGTTTTGATGGGGGATGCTTGTACTTAGAGGAATTTTAACAATATTGATGTTGTACCTGTTATTTATATTTTATAGGGTTGGAAGAAGTTGAATTAACATTTTTTTTTTTTGCTTTTTTTTTTGCTGAGGCAATTGGGGTTAAGTGACTTGCCCAGGGTCACACAGCTAGAGAATGTTAAGTGTCTGAGACCAGATTTGAACTCAGGTCCTCCTGACTTCAGGGCTGGTGCTCTAACCATTGCGCCACCTAGCTGCCCCTGAATTAACATTTTTTTAGGATGAAGAAATCATGGTTAATTCTCTTAGGGTTCTTTAATATGAAATTAGGACAATGTTTCTCTATTCTATGTGAGTTTTAATTGGTTGAATTGAGTCATTTTAAAATTGTTCTCATAGTTTAGGAACATTCTGAAACAATGGTCTTTGTCTTTGTCCCTTTGAATATGATTATTAAATAACATGTTTTGATATTAAGCATCTTCAAGTAAAATGATTTGTGTAATGTTGAATTTAAAACTCATCTACTTAGATATGAAGATAAGCTTTCTAGGATAAATTTGTTACTGTTGTCAATGTAAGTAGGTTTATAGTCAATACTTGTTTAGGATATGTGATCCTTAAAAGCTAAATTCACCTGAAGTGAATTTAATTAATGAGACTTGCTATTTGAGATAAAATCTCTTAGGATTGTAGCTGGTATTATTAGTTTTGAATTCAGATATGATTTTGTGATGGATCATTAAGTCAGTAATCTACCACCTGAAAGGAATATACCACAAGCTATTCAAAGGAATGTGACCCTGAATTGTTACAGGAGGGAGGTAGTATATGGGCAAGAGTTGGGACGACAACTTTAGCCTCCTCTTAAGGTAGGATCCTTCTGATTCAGTTTCCCAGTGGTGTAAGAACCCACCTGATTATTCTTGAGTCTGGCTATAAAGTATAAACAGAGCTAACCAAGCTTTATCTGTCATGTATGTGTTCTCAGGCTGAGGCCTGAAGGACCAGTTTTTTATTATAATAATGTCCCTACTTTTTCTTATAGCAAGCTTCTATAATTAGGGGAAGTGATCAATAGAAGTCATGAGTACAAATATATAAGATCTTGCATTTTTCAGTCTGAAAATATGTGGTCATTATATCCTAAATAAGTAGGTAAATGAATATTTGGCCTAATAATCTGTTGCTAGATGCATCTCTCTTTTTTTTTTAAGTATTTTTGCTGTTGCTGATATGCATTTTTATTTGTGGAAAGTTACCTACTCTAATTACTGGGTTCACAAATGGTTATGGTGATAGATGGCCCCAGATAGGAGTTAGGGGTACAGAACCCCAATTTGTATGCTGAATAGGCTCTTTAAACTCCAGGCCCTGGTCAAGATAATTATTAATCAGATGACAAAGGCACTGGATTTGTTACAGATTTGAGGCTTTTATAAGTTCCTCGGTGGAAATCAATTTCCCAGTAGAAAGGGAATACTCCATAAGGCTGGGGCACACCCTTGGCTGGGTGCACACCCTTGGCTGATGAGCTAAATCCTGAAAGAGACTTAACAACTTGACAGAGTTAGTTAGCTGTAAAAAGTAGAAGTAGGGTTGGAAAGCATAATGCAGTTATGCCACAGGGCAGGATGCTGTGGTGGGCTGACCCAGAAAAGAGTGGAGGCCATGAGATGGCCCACAATTAGATTTTATAGGGAAAGTTTGGACTCAGGGACATAACTGGTATATCCATAGAAGAAAGATTGAATAACCTGGAGAGGGAAGTCAAGTTGGACAACAGTGGATCCCATTAGAGAAAAAGGAAAAGCCAGGTCCAGAAGAATTGGAGACTGAGAAGAAAATGGTTTGGGAAATTTATTAAGAATGCTGTGAGAGCTCTTTAAAGGTTAATAAATAAAAGAGAAGGGATTGTGTGAAATTAACTAAATAAAGACACTCTCATGGGAATATACCCTTAAATTATATCTTAATTGTGACTTGAGACTTTATGATAACAAACAGAGCTATAGCTAATAAAAAAAAAAAAAAGTTGCAGACATTTGTCCTCTCCTGTTTCCTACTACCTCTTAAGATTTATTTATTTATTTTTGCTAAGGCAATTGAGGTTAAGTGACTTGCCCAGGGTCACACAGCTAGGGAATGTTAAGTGTCTGAGACCACATTTGAACTCAGGTCCTCCTGACTTCAGGGCTGGTGCTCTAACCTCTGCGCCACCTAGCTGCCCCTCCTACTACCTCTTAATTAGTATTTAAGTACTTTTAAAAGTGGTGAGAGCTTTGAATTATCTTATCTTCAGATATCTGCTTGTATTGCCATTCTCTAGGGAAATTTAAATTAAGAGTTTATTATTGTGACTTGTATTCTTTTGTTTCTGGGATAGATTTCTGGGTTTAAGGTGTAAGCCTGGACTCCCCCAAACAAGGGAGAAAAAGTCATGGTCAAACACCTTGTCAGATGGGAGATGCCCTTTCTGGAGATCATAATATCTCCCTTTTTGCTTTTTCTTGCTCTTCAAGTCTCTGTTTTTGTGGTTAATACTGTCCCACACAACCTCAAAAGTCAGAAGTCCTATTAGTAGGTTACTGAAATAGTACAAGTAAGCCATAATAAAAGCATGAATAAGAGTGATGGTTTATGTCATAAACAGAAATTTGAGTGGAAAGAAAATGGATTGGGGACATATCATGTAGAATCAACAAAAGTTAGTCATTAATCAGCTATAGGGAGAAAAGAAGAGAGAATAGTCGAAGATAATTCCAAGCTTGTGAGGTTGGGTAATAAGAAAGAGGATAATATGCTCAACAGAAAAAGAGAGATGAATTTAAAGTGAGACAATGACTTCTGTACATGAAAAGTTTAAAATCTTGGACAACCAAGTAAACATGTTCACCAGGTTATTCTAGTATTGGATAACCATAGTCAATCAAAACAAATTCCCACATATATAAAGTTATATTTCTTGTTCTCTGTGTTATTCCATCATCTCTTTGTCATTAGGCAGCATTCTTCTTTATCATGGCTAATCATTCAAATAATTTCAACAAGCATTTACTGTTTACTCTATGTTAATACTCTGTTAAGAGCTAACCATACAAATATAAACAAAACAAACAAAAACAGTCCCTGTCCTCAAGGATCTTACTTTTTTTTTTTTTTTTAATGAGAAAAGACTATACATATAAGGGATATTGAAACAACAACATGGGGAAAAAAGAAAACTATGTCAGTTCTCATAGACACAAAAAGAGAGAATTCAACAGGAACCTCAAAAAAATTTTTTTACCAGAATCATTTTGCATTTACTGTCATCCTTTGTATTTACTGTCTCAACATGAGACAAGAATATAGAGGTAAGGGGAGGGAGGAACCTAAGGACTTAAGAAAAGGGAAGGGAATTTCTTAAGTCATTCATATTTGTTCATTTTTACAATATTTACAATAAATTTTCCTTTCAGTTCTGTTCATTTCACGCTTCATCAGTTCATGCAACGCATTTTCCTTCATTCCTTATAGCATAATAGTATTTATTACCTCCATATGCCACAATTTCTTTAACCATTCCCTAAATGATTAAATTAAAGATTACACCAAAGACTATTTTTATACTTCATTTATAAGACATTATATAATACTATATCTAATAAATTATTGAGATATTGAGATATTGAGATAAAGAATCACAGGAATAACAATAATTAATAAGATTTATATAATAGCTTAATGTTTGAAAAGTTCCTTACATAATTACCTTATTTGATCCTCAAAATAATATTTCAAGGTAGTTGCTATCATTATTAAAATTTTACATAAAAGGAAACTGAGGCTAAAGTTTAAGCATCTTGTTCAAGATTAGTCATGTATAGTACGTATCTAAGGCAGAATTTAAACACAGATCACTCTAATTCTAAATGCTACTCTAATCACTATGTCATAGTAGTAGCATAATAAAAAATGACAACAAAATTATAATCAAGAATTTTATTTGAATTCACATTAATTTACATTATTAAGTTATTTAATAGGAAAAGGAAAGATTCCCCCTGCAATTATCTATTTTCTAAAAAAAATTTTGGAAAACCATTAGAAAAGAAGATAAAGACATTTGACTAGTATTCAAAGAGACCTATTTGGACAGGCTGCAGGTTATTATTCTAAATAAACAAATGCTGAAGTTGCCTTTTAAATGTCCAAAAGAGGACAATCACTAATATTTGCAATAGATCAGTTGCCCAAGCAGAAAAGAAGATAAATGGAACTTAATCTTTTTAGCAAGTTCCTCTTATTTAATATCCTCTTCCCTTTTTCCTTTCCCACATAAGCTCTTATGCAGAAGACTTGAAGTACTTTTGTCATCTAAGAATCAGTAAGTAAAGTCATTCCCTCAGTTTGTCCCTAGTCCCCACTCTTAATTCTCACTAATACAAAAAAGGAAGAATTCAACAAGACCATTTCTAACCTCAAAAGAAACATTTTGGCAAAATCATGTATGGTGTTGATTTTTATTTCCGTCCCTTGTTCTTACTGCTCTACCAAGAATCATGAAATATCAACAAATGGTATATTGCTGTATGATCAGACTGCCAAAGAAAAGGGAAAAAAATATGAATTTCTTACTTTTACCATCCCTACAATCTTTGGAATTATTGTTCTTAAGCATGTTTCTGGTCTTTAGCCTTTCCTGTCAGGAAATTGTAGGATCTTTCTTTAAAACCATAGTTTTTGTGTTTTTAAAAAATATCTCCCAGCTCAAGAATTTATAAATCAAAAGTAAACTCATTAAGCACTTAATGGCTTTCATCTGACTTTCCCATGTTTATCTTTTTCTAACCTCATCTCTTATTCCTCTTCAAAAGAGTCCCCCTCCCCCCCCCCCATTCAATCTATACTTGTTTTTTAACCATTCCTTTACAGAAGTTCATTACCATTTCTATGCTTTTGGCTCTTCCTATCTCAGGTGCTCAGAGTATGTATCTATTGCTTTTCTGTAGATTCATCCATGTCCATTGTTTTCTTTAGAATCTACTTAAAAGAGGCCAAGAAGACTTCTTAGATTAATCCTAAAACAATACATTAGCCCCATATTTATAATGCAATCACTGAATAGAGTAAACTTAACTTGTTCACTATTTCTTTTCTTGTGTCTTGAATTAGGTTTTAAGCTCTGAGCAACTCATTTACTTCCTTTGCATTTTCCAGGGTATATAACAGTTAAACAATATAGAGTACATACAACATTGTACACATTATGACAATAATTATCAGAATGGATAATTGGCTTTATGATTATAATTTTTAAAATTCAAAACAAAGAAGCCCTTTGGGAACATACACTCATATTTTGATTATTTTTTTTTTTTTGAGCATGATGAATTCCTTTATTCCTTAAGAAAGTCTTGACCTCTTCTTCCTATAACAGAAAGAAATACTGGGATAGGGTGGACATTAAAAAAAAACAAAAAAACAAAAAAAAACTAACAAGGATTAAATGCTATCAGAAACTGAACAATTTTGCATTGAAGCAATATCGCTTTGTAATATGTACCTTGGTTGAGAAACAAGTTGGGAAACACATATGGAGGAAAAGTTTTTTTAAAAATCACATTAAAAAATATGAGTAGTTCATTTGTTTCTAACTTGTTTTGTTATGCTATGGTTTAGCTTTTCCAAATATAATATAGGTAGGTCCCAAATTATTCCATTAAATTTTAAAGTGTTTAGTGGGCATTTTAAGAGCTATTTTTGGAGGATGGAGATTGGCAGAGAACACAGATAAGGCATTGTCACTCATCAGCAATATTCTTTTCATACATTGGAACCAGCAGAGAATATAAAATAAGATCTATATCTAGAACTTTAGACAGAAGGCCCTCTTAAAAATTTAATTGCTTTGTGACTCTAACAGATTAATCACATTTTGATTTTCAAAATGGATAATTTGTTTGGAAAAACACAATGTTTTTATATTGGTGAATTAATTTTCTAATATCTAATTGTTCTTATCACTTATGTGTGGAATTAACTGAGTGAAGACCTCTTATGGGAATATAGCTTTAAAATAAACTTGAATTGTGACTTGAGACTTTATAATTACAAATACAGCTAGAGTTAAAAGTTGCAAGTGTTAGTTCCCTCCAGTTTCCTACCACCTCTTAATTAACATTTAAGGATTCCTTTTAAAAGTGATGGTGGCTTTGAATATCTTTATAGATATCTGCTTGTATTCTCTAGGGAAATTTAAATTAAGAGTTTATCATTATTGACTTGTATTCTCTTTGTTTCTGGGTTAGATTTCTGGGTTTAAGGTGTAAGACTAGGTGTTTGATGAGTCTTATACTAGCTAAACAACTGTGATAAATGCCTTTGTGAGCTACAGTTTCTTTAAACGAAGAGAATTCTGATAGTGTTATCCTAGCATCACATTACCTATAATATTAAGATAACCTTACAAGAAGTAGCACTATCCCAATATTCCAGATAATATGATTCTAATAATAATTACATTATGTTATTATCTATACTATTGACATAATGCTATTTGGATGCTTTCCTTTTTAATCCATCATTCATATAACTGCCTAAATAATTTTCATAAAATTTGGACCTGACCATGATATTGTTGTATTCAATAAACTCTAATTACTCCCCATTATCTCTAGGATCTAATATAAATATTGCACTAATCAGATTTCTTTCTTTTTTTTATTAGAAATAGATTTTATTTTTTTTTTAATTAAAACTTTTTATTTGCAAAACATATGTATGGGTAATTCTTCAACACCAATCCTAACAAAACTTTCTGTTACAAATTTTTCCCCCCTACTCCCCACCCCTCCCCTAGATGGCAGGATATCCACTACATGTTAATTATGTTAAAATACTTGACAAATCGAATATATGAATACATATTTCCACACATCATTTTTGTGCAAGAAAAATCATATCTACAAGAAAGAAGAATCAGAAAAAGGAAACAATGCAAGCAAACATCAATAGAGAGCATGAAAATGTTATGTTGTGTTCCACATTTCACATCCCTCTCTCTGGGTGTATATGGCTTTCTTCACTGAACAATTGGAACTGGTTTGAAACATTTCATTGTTGAAGAGAGCCATGTCCATCAGAATTGATCGTCATATAGTATTGTTGTTGCCGTGAATAATGATCTCCTGGTTCTGCTCACTTCACTCACCATCAGTTCATGTAAGTCTCTCCAGACCTCTCTAAAATCACGCTGCTGGTCGTTTCTCACAGAACAATAATATTCCATAACATCCATATACCATAATTTATTCAGCCGCTCTCCAATTGATGGGCATCCATTCAGTTTCCAGTTTCTAGCCACTACAAAAAGGGCTGCCACAAACATTCTTGCACATGTGGGGCCCTTTCTTTCTTTTCTGATTTCTTTAGGATATAAACCCAATAGAAACACTGCTGGGTCAAAGGGTATGCACAGTTTGATAACTTTTTGGGCATAGTTCCAAATTGCTCTCCAGAATGGCTGGATCCATTCACAGTTCCACCAACAATGCAACTGATCAGATTTCTTAAGCCCTTCAAAGCATCCTACTTTTTCAAAGACTTTGGTAACTGATTCCTTGTCTTTTCCCTCCAACCTAAATCCTGCTCTTAAATTTGATGTCATTAGACATGCTTATGTCTCCTCAAAAATTCTTCATCATACTTCATCAGCCTCCTCAGCTTCTGTGGCTGTTATTTTCCCTATATATTGGCAATCTATTCTAGGTAGTCATAGTTTAGAGCTAATCATTATCATCCCCTACTACTCCATTATGTTGATCATAATCTCCTATTCTATCTCTCCCACTGCCACACTCTTATACTTATTCTTTGTCCAAGATATCTGCTCCCACTACTCTTACTTGTTCTCTTAGTCCATGACTTCTGTTCTGGTCTCACCTTTCTGTCTTCACCATCTAATTCTATCTATGTTTAGAGAGGGATTGTAAAGTTGACTGTTTTTCCAGTGTAGTATGTAACTCAAGTAGCCATTGTATCAACTTTGTCCTGTGTTGTCACAGTTCTTAAAGGATACTGTGGCTGGAGGCTGTGATGATCAATAGGAATGAAGGGTCAAGGAAAGAGCAGTGATCTCTAGATCTCCATGTATGAGCACATATTTTCAAATAAGCATTGTTTTTATCATTGAATCTATTCCTCCCATGTCTTCCTATCATTTATCTCTTGCTAACCCTCAGTCCTGAGACACCCATACTATTTGCCATCTCTATTCTTATTTCTGAGCTGATGAACTACTATTTATATAGTACTCTGAGGTCAGAAAAATACCATATACATGAATGCATACATGCACACACATGCACACACACATATCTATGTATATACATATATTTTATATGTATATAAAATCTCATTTCATTCTTACAACCTTGGGAAATACATGCTATTATTATTATCATCCTTATTTTACAGATGAGGAAACAATTACCTCCATGCTCAATTAACTGCAGGGATTCCCTATTACTTCTAGAATCATATACAAAATCTTTTCTTTGATGTCAAAAGCCCTTCATAACTTGCATCTTCCTTTTACTCACTTTTCACCCTACACACCCACAAGTATCTTGTGATCCCATGACTGAGGGAGGCTTCTTTGATCTTTCTTCCATAAGACATTCAAACTCCTGATTCTAGACATTTATACTGGTTGTCTTCTATCGTGGAAATGCTGGTTCTCCTTATCTCTGTCTCCTGGTTTCCCCACATAGCTTCAAGTCCCAGCTAAATTTTTTCTTTCTACAGAAAGCCATTCTCAACTCCTCTTAATTCTATATTACATAGATAGATCATTGCATATATATATATATATATATATATATATATATATATATATATACATACAACTATTTATAAATTAATCAGATTGATAGAGGTAGTTTGTACATAGTTAGTTGTTTGCATATTATCTCTCCCATTAGATTATGAACTACTTGAGTGCAGGAATTACCTTTAACTTTTCTTTGTATTCCCAACCCAGTACATGCCTGGTATCTAGTAGGTATTTAATAAAATTAATAAAAATTGACTATTCTGAAAGGGATGAGAAAATATATTTAAATATCATAGAATTCCACTATGCTATGATTAATTGTAATAAGTCTATTCATGTTCCTTAAGAAATAATAATTGCATATAGCAAATGTCTTACATATTTAAAATGACATAGGTTTAGACTTTTACCCAGTATTATTCAGATATTCTGATGTATTCATTAACATTTCATCTGTTGGTATATTAAACCTTACAGATGAATGATGATTAGTTGTATCTCAATACAAGTGAGTGAAATCTTGAAAGAAGAGATCAATTTGCATATTAACAATACCAAGTTACATAGATGTACATAAAAGCTAAAATGTAAAATGAAACCAGGTTTTGGTAACCTAGAATTTTGTATCATATGTATTTAGAATGTCCTCTTAATTATTGAAATAATCTTTGTCTATAATTATACCAAGATAAGCCTAATAGTTATAATTTTAATAACAAAATCACCATTCATATTTTTTCTAAAGAAAAGTAAATTTTGCATGTTTTTCTTTTTCTTCTCTAATTCCTGCAAAGTATGAGATTTTAGGTTATCAAAGAACCCAAATGTTAATGCTCCCATTTTCATCCTTCAGCTTTTTGAAGTCATAGGCATCAGTCACTAATTTGATTGAAATATTGTTGCATAATTGTTGTATAATTATATATTATTTATTGTATATTTATTTGTAATATTTAATATTTACTTTTTAATATATTATAATATTTATGCTATGTTCTAGACTAAGTTTTGATAAGTGGGGGAAGGCAATACCTATAAATATATAGGGACACTATAATTTCTTGTCAAAAATTCTTCATTATCTTTTAATATATTGTTCTATTCAATAGTGAACATGAATCAAATAAATCAACTAAGGATAAAAATTCTTCACTTTATCCTAGATTACTAGGAATCACAGTAATTATTGAAAATTAATTGATTTAAAATATGCTGCTACTGTATAAAATAAAAAATGAAAAAGAACAGAAATAGAATAAGGCCTACAATTTTATCTGTTTATGAACTCTTTCTTGGGTGAAAGGATCTCTTGACATCTGCAGATCAACATTTTAGATTTTAATTATATGTCACTCAGAGAAATCTAATAGCTTTTGGTTCAAACAAAGCTCCTGGTTTTGTTTTTTTTTACGCATGAATTCAGAGATACATACAAAGAAAGGATAAAACATTCAGGCTGATAATTCATTTCAACGGTCTTGATTGGGCATTGAATAAATGGTAAGGCCAGCACTGCATTTGTAATAGTAAAACCCATTGTAAGTGATTGATAAAACATTATGTTGGACCAATTCAATCTTGTTGTGGGGTACTCCGCCTTCTTATATTCTGTGAATACAAGTATATGTTACTTGAATGAATAGATTTATTTCTCAAAGTCTCTCTACAAACCAAATTTCCATATTAGATTTTTATTTTCCCAATGATTTTCTCTGCATGTAGAATGTATATTCTTCTGGGTAGTTTTTTTTTTTTTTTGTGTGTGTGTGTGTGTGTGTGTGTGTGTGTGTGTGTTTTGTTTTGTATTTTTATTTTTTATTTATTTATTTTTGCTTTTTGCCGAGGCAATTGAAGGTAAGTGACTTGCCCAGGGTCACACAGCTAGGGAATGTTAAGTGTCTGAGACCAGATTTGAACTCAGGTCCTCCTGACTTCAGGGCTGGTACTCTATACACTAAGCCACCTAGCTGCCCCTTGTTTTTGTTTTTTAAAGTAGCTCATAGAGTAATGAAATCACAAACTTTTTAAAATCACATATTACAAGGAAAATTCAAAAAAATAAATCTGAAAAAATACACTTTGCAAATATTATCTTATTTCATTCTTACAACAACCCTATCAGATGGGTCCTCTTATTATTCCATTTTAAGACTAAATGAGATTAAGTGACTTGGCCAGAGTCACATAGTTAACTAAGTTTTTGAGGCAAGATTCAAGGATAAAAGGTCTTCTTGATTCAGTCCAACAATGTATCCATTATACACCTAGCTTGACTGAACATAATATATTGCTGACTATAAAATCATTTTCATTAGAATTATAGTTTTAACCAACCAGAAGGTACCTTAGGTCTTCCAAATCTGATTCTAAGTCAGTATTCCCACATTCATTTTGCCACTTAAATTTTTCTATGGCAGCTTTACCACTCAGAGATATTCTATAATCATGCCCAAAAGGACTTATCTTTTAGAAAAGGTACTAGCTTTGTGACTATGATCAAATTTCTTTTTTTTCCCTCAATGGTATTTTCTTTTTTCAAATACATGCAAAAATAGTCTTCAACATTTTTTGGGGGTGAGGCAATTAGGGGTAAGTGACTTGCCCAGGGTCACAAGCTAGTAAGCATGAAATGTCTGACGCTAGATTTGAACTCAGATCCTCCTGACTTCACGGCCTGTACTCCATTCATTGCATTATTTAGCTGCCTCCAACATTCATTTTTATAAGATTTTATGTTCCAAACTTTTTATTCCTTTCTCCCTTACCTCTCCCCTCCCCAAGAAAGCAAGCAACCTGATAAAGATAAACAAAGTATAATACTTTTAAGCATATTTCCATATTTGTCTAATTGTGCAAGAAAAATCAGACCAAAGGGGGAAAAAAAAACACAAGGCAAAAACACAAACCAACTAACAAACAAACCAAAAAAAAAAAGTGAAAGTATTATGCTGCAACTCACATTCAGTCTCAGTATTTGCTTTGTGAATGAGGATGGCATTTTCCATTGCAAATCTTTTGGAAATGTCTTGGAACACCTCATTGCTGAGAAGAACTAAGTCTATCAGAGTTGATCCTTACAAAATGTTTCTGTTATGCTCTGTATAATGCTCTCCTGGTTCTGCTTCTTTTACTCAGCATCAGTTCATATAAGTATTGTCAGACTTTTCTGAAATCGACTTGTTCATCATTTATTGTAGAACAATAATATTCTATTACATTCATATATGTGGTCAAATTTCTTAACTTCTCTGAGTTTCAAGGCAGCAACAAGCATGCAATCAAAGATTTTAAACTAGTTGTAAGCAAATTAGAGACATGTGAATCTACTTGGAAGAGGAATGAAATGCTTAGATGAAATAATTTCAAACTAATAAAAAGAAAATGCATCAGGATTGATTGAAAGAACTAGATCTTTGGGTTTTTGCATATCAGAGAGGGAGTTTTTGCATAAAAGAAGTCAAATTAAGGCAAATCTCAAGGAGGTAGACTCTTTTTCCTGTGCTAGAAAGAAGCAAAGGGAAGGAGGAATGAACTCAGAAGGAATGTATACACTCCCTGAATTTCACTGACCGTGACATTGATCAGCAACAAACAATACAATCCAAAGGCAACTGAGTAATCACAAATTAGAAAAGTACTTTCAAAGCCCAGTAGAGTGCTATTAGTAAAAGCTATACCTGCATCTAAAAAGCACTTCAAATAATCTGGAGCCAAGAATGACCCTTTGGCCACATGTGCTTTCTGAGTCTGAGGCTGCTCTCCAAAGCACTAATTTGTGGAAGAGCATGTCCCTGCTAGCATAGGAATGTTTTGTGCCAACTCTTCTTCCTATGCCAATTTAGCAAATATTTATTTCTAAAAACTAATTTTCTCTGGTTATCTAACTTATAATCCATGAGGAAAGAGGAGGAGGGAGAAGCATACTTTGATAATGCTTGTGAGTAACAGTACTCATAAAAACTTCAAACCTTCAATTATTTATAACCCAGAAAAAGGAAAAGCAGCTTTTGGGTGATCTGGCAGCAGCTAAGTGTCAGAGCACATATAGATTTGGATTTGAAATTGAGAAGACATGAGTTCAAATCCTGCCTCAGACAATAACTAGCAGTGTGTTCCTGGAAAAGTCACAAACTTTCTGTGCCTCCGTTTTCTTATCTATATAATAAGGTGCTGTTATTCTAGCACCTACCTCTCAGAGTTGTTTGATTTGATTCCAGAGGATCATGAAAAGTACTTTGCAAATCTTAAAGCTAAATAAATATTAGCAATTATTAACACCATCATTATTATTAGAGATTATTATATTATATATATTATCAAAATTATTATTAGAACTCATATTCTGAGTAATTAAATGATGATGATGATTAACCTGACAATGTGAGAATTAGGGAATTATCTCTGAAGAAAGTTTTGTACTATGTAGTATCATTTTCATTTTTAAAGAGGTAGGATGGTAGAATGAATAAAGAACTATTTTTCAGGCCAAGAAGACCTGGGTTCAGAGCCTATCCTTGAAATAAACTGGCCATATGACTCTGGGCAAGTCAGTGAGACTTCAGGGCTCTAAACAACTGCCTAAGACTACAAATTTCAAAGAAGATATAAATTTGCATTGTTAGAGAGAAGTTGCTCATTTGGAAGCTCCCTATACCAGTGAAATCTTACAGGTTTTAATATCATCCAATCCAATTTTGTCAAATCAATGTAATCTAATCATTTCAATTCCTATCCCTTTCAAAAGAAGCTCAGGTTTGTAGGGATTTGTCCAAGGACTTGATGCTAGTCATTGTGTCTGCAGAATCAGTCCACTTCCATATAAACCATACTGCCTCCCAATAATATATGGTAAATGATGATTAAAAATATCTCTGAGATTTTTCTTTCGGTGTTCTATGTCCTAGAAAAAAAGAAATTGTTCCACAAAGCACTTTCACACTTTCAAAGTATTATATTACATGCTAAATGATGCCTTTTGATTTTTTTTTTCAATCCACTTACCACAACTCTTCAAATAGCTGTTCTATAAATACATAATGGAAGGAAAAGAAAGGAGCAGCAAAACCTTAAAATAAGATTTGGTCAGTCATGCCAAAGACAGTATTGCTTTCCAACTCTCAGGAATATGAGTGTTTTCCATAAAGTAAAAATTATCTGCATTTCTTGCTAATAACTATAGCATAAATATTTGCCTATGCCTACTAAAATATGGACATATTTCCTCTTGATGCTATCCTTTAAATTTCCTTACATAACTAAAAGATTTAAAAGGAATAAATGGGAAATATAGAATCTAATTAACATGGAATTTTGTAGGATACCTCTAGAAGAGCTAAGGAATATTCAGATACGTTGAATATTGAAGAAAATTAATATTTTTTTCAAAATTGTGACATATTTTATTCTGACATAAAAGATATTGACTGTCCAACAAACAACCAAACAAATTTTACACAGAGCCAGGAAAATCCTAGTTCCAATCCTGCCTTAGCTATTTAATAGCAATGTCAGCCTAATAAAGCTATTTAATCTCTCTTAATCTGTTTCCTCAAGTAAAATGGAGAGTAATAATATAATACCTCTATGCTATGTACTATAGTCAATAGTACTACATTATGTATTATATAATATGATATGTGTATATACATGTATGTACATACATATAAACATATCACATATATGTCTGTATATACATATATGTATATATAACATATACATACTATATATGTTTTTACATAGCAAGGCTGTTATGAGAATTAAAGGGATCATGAGCAATATAAATACTAGATATTTTTTACATTTATTGTTTTTACTCCTGATTGTTAATATAATTGAAAGATGGAATAATCTTTTTTTAAACAACTTGGTACTAATGTTGACCGTCTACTGTATTTCACCAGATATTTGTTGCCCTCAATATTGATTTCATTAACCTTATTTTAAGTATGAATATAATGGAATATTACTTTATTCTTAAGAAAAACTACAAATATGAATGCAGAAAAAACATGAAAGATTTATATGAAATTATTTAAAATGAAGTAGTTAAGAAAATAATATACACACTAACCATAACAATGTAAATGAAATGAATAGCATACACAAAACAACCAAAAAGTTCTACTAACTGCTGCAAAATTATAAAAAGCAAACTTGGCCACAAGGAAGCAATTTGCAAACTTCCTTTGAAAAATTAAAGTGGGTTTATCACTTTGAAGAATTATATAGTGTGAGATTATTTTCGCCCATGCAATAATCCATTTTGCTGATTTTTTTCTTTTTTTTTTTAATTTGTTATTTCTGCTATATTGGATTGCTCTCTGGGAGTGGATGTGGGAAGGATAGAAGAAAAAATTTAGATGATGTCAAAAGAAAATATTAACTTATTTTATTAAAAAGGTTATTGTAATAATCCAGGTGAAAGATCACTAAAGTCAGACTTATTACAGTAGTGGTTATATGAATGGAGAGATGGGACAGCTACAGTAAATATTTATGGAGGTAAATTCTCCAAGATGACATCTATTTAGATATTAGGAATGGGACAGTGAGGGAGAATAAGAGGCTGAAGATGATTCTTAGGTTACAAATTTGGGCAACTGGAAGAATGGTAATATCCTTGACAGATATAGGGAAGATAGCAAGAAAGGTGGGGATTTATGAGGAATGATTCTGAGTAATGTTTTAGACAGAACTTTAGATACATGTGGGATATCTAGGAAGTGGCTGATAGGACTAGTGCTCAGATGAGAGATGGGAGCCAGATGCATAAATGTAATTTATCTGCATAGACATGACAAGTCAATCCATGGGAAGTGATGAGGCCATCAAAAGAGAGTATGGAAATGGAAAATATAGCCAAAATCTTGGTCATACCCTGTGAAATTTAAAAAGTTTGAGAGATAAAGTTTCTGGGTAATTAGTCATTTTATTAATAATGATAGAATCTTTTTAATAAAAGATGTCTGGCACTCTCAAATGCCAAAGACCCCTCAGAGTGATGGATTCACAGTTTATATGCTGTTGGAACAGGGAGTGTTCCTGAGAATAGGAATCAATTCTGGTTAAAAATAGTAAGAGAGAATGGATATTACAATGAGGGGCTGGCCCAAGTTTAACAAACTTTGATTATGTAATTTACTTCTCTATTCAAAGAATTTATCCCCACCTATACCTGTGCAGAACATAATTAGTTTCCCCAAATTAGATTAAATTCCATATAAGCTTGGATGGACTAGAACCAGGATTGAGGAGAAAGTTAATTCAACCTTTAGAAACTGAGTTTTAAAATGAAGACTTTATAAATCAACATCTCCCCAAATCATTGGTTATTGATAATCATTTCTAATAGCATCCACAAAGAATGGAGTAGAACATGGAAAATTATCCCTCTAAAGGAAACTGAGAGGACTAGAACAAGTGATTAGGGAAGAGTCACAACAGAAACTTCATGAAAACCCAGGAGGTATAAACATATAGGAAAGATAAACTATGTATACCAGTATCAAAAACTGAAGGATGAGGACTAAAAAAAAGTCACTGGCATTAATCATTAGATTCAATATTTTAAAAAAGATTTATCACATTGTACTGTGCAATGATTAAATTATTTACTTTTAAAATGACATTATTTGTTTGGCCACATTTCTGGGACTCATTTCATTAAAGACAGATCTTTCCTTCTTGCAGACCTATTCTTCAGTTGAAAGGGAAAGAACTGTTGTTTCTTAATTTTAGAGCACCCTGACCCCCATCAATACCTCCACTCTGTAGTTAAGTCATGACAAGATACTAGGATATGACTATTCTGTTTGCACTGTTCACATCAGAGAAAACAAATGGCTTCTTGGGCTTAGAAGGAAAAAGTTCAGATCTGTATCCTAGGAATCTAGTATAAACACTAAAATCAATCCTCCTTAATATATTTAATTATTCAAGACATAGCTTGCAAAACACCCAGCGTTTTTTAATAATACCACTAATAATAATCAAGGTTTCAGTTTCAGGAACTCAAAACAACATTGTACAGATGTGCTTCATAGAATTTATAGTTATTTGACAAAAGAAATACCTCACATTCATGTCCTCAGAATAAATGGAGTGAAGACAGGGATATTATTGAATTAACTTGATCAATGGGCAGAATTAACTGTAGTCTCAAAGTATGTTACACAAGACTGTTTCCTGCTAGAACTCCCTTCAGGGATTTTCAGTCAGCACTCTCCACTCCACAATGATCTCAAGGTTTTGGAAAAGGATGAAGACTAATGATGTCAAGATTTTCAAATTTAAAACAATGATTATGCAATATCATTAAATTGTCAGATTTCCAAAAAAGAATTTGGCAGTTTAGTATATGTTAAAAAAAAATGTTTTTGGAACTTTAAGATCATCCCTCTACACCCTCCCACCCACCAACGAAGCATTTCTATATACAAATTAGAATAGAAAAAAAGTTTTTTTTAATAAAAAATTGTGGTTATTCCATAGTTTATTTAAAAAAAAACATATAATAAATTCAACTTATTAAAGTAATGCCCTGCTGTTTTGATTCCTTTTGAATTATCTGCTATACTCCTTTGCACAGTTCAAAAATTTTTTTCTTCATTTTTCTGTTATTATTCCATATTCATTATAAAGGAAATTTAGGAGACTGATTGACAACAATATATTATATATAATAAGTATAACATAAAATTAGATATCATACAATTATTCAGACAAAAGCCAATGACAAACTGATTGCACAGAATTGCTCTAAAAATTAATTTATTCTGCTGCTTTCCAATTTGTAATTCACTCCTGGTAAGTCCTTTTCAGCTTAAAATTCTATGATTTTATGAACTTAATGCTTTGGTATACATCTTTTTCACAAATGAAAACAAGACCATTAATAACTTGAAATCATGTCATTCCCTAGCATAAGAGGTCAAAGATCCTTTCCGAGTCTTTTAAAGCAATTAGCAATCAAATAATAGGCACTGACATAAATTTAGCATTTCTACTCTTCATCTGAAACAAATTTATTAAAGAACCCAATCAATGAAAATTGACCAGTTGCTTAAGTTAAGGACCCCAATAATGAGAGTGTAATTGGCAAAAAACACACTTCTTTGAATTTGCTAAAAGATGCATCTAGGCCCTTGGAAGGCCACCAGTCATAAATTGAAAAAATGAAGAGTTCATTACTTACTGCTAATTCTATTTACTTGCCAAAGAGGTCTTATTTTGTAAATGTTTATATAACAAAGACTTAAGGAGAGCTTAATTTGTGGGAAGAGTAATGTTTTAAATTTATTATAGACTTATTTTTTAAAAGGAGACAGTATGGAATAGTCAGGGTTTGATTTGGTTTGTTTTTTTAAACTTTTTTTTTTTTCTCTTCTGATTTATATATGGAAATGTGCCTTTGGTGGGTAGGGATAGGTAGAGAGATAAGTTAAAAATTTTCAAAAATTATATATTTTTCACCAACTATCTATACAATCCTTCCAGTTCTATCACATTTTAGTAGTGGTTGTACAAAATTGTTTAGGAGTACTTGTCCAATATTATCATGCTATTGGGGTTTTCCAAGGCTCCCCCCATTTCCCTTTCCTTGACAACATTGAGTGCTCCTACACATGGACATTGTTTGAAGTAGGCATATCACTCCTATCAGAACACCAAACATGTCTCTAGTTCCCCAAGGAATTATGATAAAAATAGCAATAATTCATGGAACTCATGTTCTTGCTTTTTTTTATAAACTGTCTACCATAACATTCCCAAAAGACAGCCCAGTATTATTATAGCTTTTGTTTTCAGGTAAACTAAAAATTGTGTGACTTCAAGTATCTCTGGAAAGAACACAATAAACCTTACTATCATTAATAGCTTTATATCACAGAATCTTTGTTGTTTGTTGTCTGTTCCGTATGAGAATTCGCAGCCCAACCCCATTTGAATGAAGAGGAAATACTGCTATCATAATATTTACCCAAAGAAATTTTCTTGTTTGTTTATCTATCCTTGGCCCATCAGGACAACTTCCTGAATTAATGAATCATATTTGTCTTACTGCTTGGAAGATTCAAATTAAAAGCAGTGGGATCTAGAGGATAGAACATCAAACTAGAAGTCAGAAAATTTGAGATCTACTTCCCCAATTCTAACTCCAATTCACTGGATGACCTTGAACAAGATCTGTACTTGAAGATCACTTCTACTATCCTTTTTTTTTTTTTTTTTTTAAACTTGTAAAAGTCTAGGTCTTTTAATAACAATAATCTGGGTCAAAATATTTAATGACAGATAAATTCAAGGTATTTCTGGAAATATTGAGTAGGAAATAGAGGAAAGAAATAGAATAGGGGCAAGAGGCCAGAAAACAACAAATTATCACTGGCCATGAACTTCAAAACAACCTGAACTCTCTAGAGTTACTATGCCAAACCCCTGCTTACTCTTGTTTCACTCAAATTTCTAAAGCACCCCCAACACATGCACGCCTCCTCCCCTCCCCCCCCACATTTTTTCAAAGTTATCTTTTCCCTAGTTACCAGAAGAGAATTTAAACTAGCAAGCAGGGCTGGACTTGCCCAGAAGGAAGCTCTGGTAAGTCTTTGTGGTAAGATTACTTACATATAAATATAAACCTATAAAATCAAAGTTCAAGTGACAAAAGAAGTCCTTTACTCCAAAGCACCTTCCCCAGGTAGTTTTCTTTTATCCCATATCAACAAGCAAAGATAGCTCAATTTCTTTCCTATAATGAGGCTTTTGTATAGGCAGGTAAAACGGAAAATCCAAGTAGACTGCAATTTCCTGGAAGTGGTAAGAGATGGATATTAGTTTTCCTCTAGACCAGCCACTTTTCTTTTTCTCTCATGCCCCTTACTTTCACATTACTTATTTCAATATCTCAAAAATCTGGGATCTTGCTAATGTGGCGTCTTTCTCTGTTCATGTCGAGGTAACAACCTCATGATTTTATGGCTAAAAAATTCACCACTCTTTGGCCAACTTTACCTTCCGTTTTTTTCTTGGTTTGGCAAAATAGATGATCAAGACTATCCTCAAAACCTTTTCAGCTCCCTAGAGCAATAAAATCGCATTAAAAAAAAAAAAAAAAGACTTTTTATCCAATCTCATCAACCAATCAGGGATGTAAGTGGAGTAGTGGATAGAGCAGCAGGTCTTGAGTCAGGGCCACACAGCTAGGAAGTGTTAAGTGTCTGAGACCAGATTTGAATCAGGTCCTCCTGACTTTAGGGCTGGTGCTCTATCCACTGCACCACCTAGTTACCCCCCCTCCCCTCATTTTAATATCTTTGTCAAGAAAATCCCAAATGGGGTCATGAAGAGTCAGACATGATTGATTGATTTTTGTTATTGTGAAATTGTTTCAATCCACAATCACTTATTAAATATTAAAATAACATTTATTATTAAAATAACATCCTTACTATATGTCAGGCACTATATTAAGTAATGGGGCTACAAAAAAACAAGAAATCAACAGAATTCCTATTCTCAGGACCCTTACATTTTAACAAGGAAGTTATCACTTTAAAGAAGGGGTTAGAAAAGGTGCAACCCTGGCCAGGACAAGGCAGCCAATGTGGAATATGTCAGAAAGTGAGCTGGGAGACAAATGAACAGCATAGCTGGGTCTTCTGATGCTATGTACTTCATTTGAGCAAGGACTTGCCAATCATCCAGATGGATTAACATTAGGATGGAGTCATTCTCAAAGTAAATGGCAGTCAATAGAGCCAGAAAGGAAAGGATACTGGAAAAGATAAACCTGGAGGAAAGTTTTATTACACTAAAGGGAATGTGGAGAAGTAAAAAGGTTTTCTGATTGATTCATGAGTGTTTGTTTATGAGATAATAAATTCATAGAATTATACTTGAAAGAAACCCTAGAGTTAATCTAGTATAATCACTTCAATTTACAGATAAGGAAACTAGAACACAAAGATATTCAATAACTTCCCACAAGGTCAATCAGGTGGAATTATGGAGGAAAGATTTGAAACTCCAATTCCAAGTTTACATATAGGTATGTATGTGTGTTTGTGTATATTTGTATTTTGTATATGCATATATGTGCATACATCTAAGTTTAGAAATATGCTGAATGATATATATGTATATATATATTTATAATTTGTAAGCAGAGAGGATAAATATATAGAGAATATTTGTGTGTATATAAATGAATGCTACTGATTGCTCTACTCATATATGATGATTTTTTTTTAATTCAAATATTCAGTTTTCTGGATGGAGAAATCCCATCCAAGCAGCTTCCTGAAGCTCAAGATTCAAAGAACAGATCCCAAGGACTAAATTTGACAGAATCAGTCCATGAGGGTTGGGAAGTTCCCAAGTTCTAAATTCTAAAGATACAATGGAAGATTGTATGGAACAATGTTAAGACCTTGGACATGTTAGTCTCAATAAGGTGAGCTGGTTACTGCACAGTGCATTCTTTGCCCAGATTTTAGCATTCTGGACATCCCAAACTAACTGTTGCTATGTACTAATCTTAGCTAAGTACTATTTGGGGGTCTGTAGTTTGGAATTCAACCTTAATATGACATGAACTAGTCATATATTCTATAAATCATACATACATACAGCTATAGAAATGAGTTATATTGCAAAGGGCAATGGCAGCGTCATTTTTGCATTACTACAACATTCCAAGCTACTATTAATATTAGCTTTTGCATAGTTTGCTCACTATTTTTTATCAGGAACCTAAATAAGAGTTAATGAACTGAGATACCATTATCACATAGCTAATTAATATGGTCAGGCAAAAAAAAGTATCTGCTATTTCTAAGTTATTCTCCCTAACTTCTACTTCCTTTCTAGATTCTTTCCAGAAAGAATGCCCTTTTCCAAGAATAGTGTCACAATTTCTTGAGAATTATTTTTGGGTCATCACTTTTCATTTTTCCCCTATTAATAGAAAACAACTACTAACTTGATTAATTATAATACATGTATATAATTTTTGGTTTGTCACTTGGAACATGTCCAAAATAATGGAAAATGTAATTTTTAAAATTAAGACTCACTAAATGCATTTCAATTATATCATGTAAGGAAAACCCTGTAATTATGTTAAAAAGTTGGCAAAAGAATCCATTTTTTGTTTGTTTCCCAGTGGTTTACATAAATTAACTGAGGTGATAGGTTTAATATTTGTTCTTTTTGAATTCAATTCTGTTTAACAAATAAATATTTATCAATTACTTGAGTTAGGCATTATTCCAGGAACTGTAGATACAAAAATATTAGACAAATATTTTTTTTTTCTTTTCTGAAGCAATTGGGGTTAAGTGACCTGTCCAGAGTCACATAGCTAGGAAATGTTAAATATCTGAGGTTGGATTTAAACTCAGGTCCTCCTGACTCAAGGACAATTGTCTATCACCTACACCATCTAGCTGGCCCTGACTAAACAGTGTTTTTAAAAAGCTTACAACTAAATGGGGGAAGTGGTGGAAGATAAATACAAAGATAACTATGATACAAGGGGGAAGTGAAGGATATATGTATAAATCCAATCAATATACTGTGAGAAATTTGAAAAAGAAAACATTTTCAGGTAAAAGGGACAAAGAAGTCTTCACTTAAAGATTTTAACAGAAAGATATTGAAGATGTATAATTAAAAAGTCTTGGTAACTGATTGTCAGCTTTGAGGGATGATGGAAATGGAAGAGCTGAGGTTCTAAAAACAGGTACCTGGGCCAATGTTGAATCCAGTATCAGAAATAGGTTTGGTAAGTTTGAAATCCAGAAGGTTATATATATATATATATATATGTAGCTATAATCAATATGAAGTTAGAAATAAATGACTAATATGAAAAAATGCTCCAAATCACTATTGATCAGAGAAATGCGAATTAAAACAATTCTGTGATACCACTACACACTTGTCAGATTGGCTGAGATGACAGGAAAAGATAATAACAAATGTTGGAGAGGATGTGGGAAAACTGGGACACTGAACGGATCCAGCCATTCTGGAGAGCAATTTGGAATTATGCTCAAAAAGTTATCAAACTGTGCATACCCTTTGACCCAGCAGTGTTTCTATTGGGCCTATATCCCAAAGAGATCTTAAAGGAAGGAAAAGGATCCACATGTGCAAAAATGTTTGTGGCAGCCCTTTTTGTAGTGGCTAGAAACTGGAAACTGAATGGATGCCCATCAATTGGAGAATGGCTGAATAAATTATGGCATATGAATGTCATGTAATATCATTGTTCTGTAAGAAATGACCAGCAGGGTGATTTCAGAGAGGCCTGGAGAGACTTGCATGAACTGGTGCTGAGTGAAATGAGCAGAACCAGGAGATCATTATACATGGCAACAAGAAAACTATATGATGATCAATTCTGATGAACATGGTTCTTTTCAACAATGAAATGTTTCAAAGCAGTTCCAATTGTTCAGTGATGAAGAAAGCCATATACACGCAGGGAGAGGCCTGTGGGATCTGAGTCTGGACCACAACATAGCATTTTCACACTTTCTGTTGATGTCTGCTTGCATTTTGTTTTCCTTTGCAGTTTTTTTTTTCTTCTTTTAGATCCTATTTTTCTTGTACTGCAAAATAGCTGTATAAATATGTATACATATATTTGATTTGTCATATATTTTAATATAATTAACATGTATTAGACTAACTACTATCTAGGGGAGTGGGTGAAGGGAAGGAGAGAAAAATTTGGAACAGAAGGCTTTGCAAGGGTCAGTGTTGAAAAATTACCCATGCATATGTTTTGCAAATAAAAAGCTTTAATAAAAAAGAAATAAAGAAACAGATCCATAGGAGGGAAAAAGAAATAAATGACTAGAATTCTGAAGAAAATTTGGAATTGGATATACAGATTTGGGAGTCATCTACATGGAGGTGGTCACTAAAGACATAGGATTAGAAGAAATCAATAAGGAAAAGACTGGGCAATAAAGAGAAGAAAGTCAATAAGAGATTTTTCTGATAAAATGTTTTTACATTAATCAATGCTACTCTTCACAAGAGGACAGACTAGTTTGTGAGATTAAATAGTACCAGGGAGCAGAACCTGAGATACAAGAATGAGAACAGTTAAGATACCGCCAGTAAGGGTACAAGAGGTTCAGAGTATAGGGCTATTGTGAATGAGGGAACCTTAGCAGATATGGGGAAACATGAGATGGAGTTGGGATTGTGCAAAGTACAGAGAAGACAGATAATGGGACAGAACTTTAGTTAATGGACTATTCAGACTTACTTTTTTGGAGGGGAGGAGGAGTTAGAACTTCATTTGTTTATAAAAGAACAGGCTCTGGTGTGCATGTTTGCACACACAAGATCATATGCATACATCTCAGATGTGCAAACTCATGAACAAAGGCCTATAAACACACAGTTAACACGAACTCCAGCTGTCTATGGATATTCCCCTAATACTTCTGCAAGTATATCCCCAAGATTGAGTAGGAGACAGAACTGGATAAATTTTCTAAAATACAATTCATTGGGTATTTTTATGAATATCAAGTTAATTTGTTTTATTTTTAATTAGTATTTTTAATAGCAATGCAGGGACAAAAATATATATTTTTGCCATTTAAAAATTATATGATTTGGGGAAATTTACCTAATATACCTGAGCTTCAATTTCCTCATCTGTAAAATAGAGATAGTAATAATCACCTTGAAGTGGCATAATACTATGAAGTTTTTTTTTTTTTTAAAGGGGGGGATAATACAGGAGCAGAATAACCTGGGTTCAAATATTATCTCTGATAATGTCTCTGTAATGCAAAATAAGTAACTTCTCACTTCCCCAGACAACACTTTTTAATTTTTTTTAACTTTTAATAATAATAGCTTTTTACTTTTCAAAATATATGCAAAAGTAGTTTTTAACATTCACCCTTGCAAAACTTTGTCTTCCAAATTTTTCTCCTTACCTCCCCACCTACCCCCTTCCCTAGACAACAACTAATCCAATATTGGTTAAACATGTGCAACTATTCGGAACATATTTCCACATTTATCATGCACACAAGAATAATTAGATCACAAAAGAGAAAAAATTAGAAAAACACAAGGAAGCAAGCAACAAAAAAAAAATTGGTGAAAATAGAATGTTGTGATCCACATTCAGTTCCCATAGCCCTCACTCTCAAAGCAAATGAAACTCTCCATCACAAATTATTGGAGAGTGGGTCAAACAACAAATCACAGAAACAAACCATATTTTCATTCAAGAGAATCAACAATATTAAGATAACATACCAAAACCTATGGGATACAGTCAAAGAAGTTCTTGGGGGAAATTTTATATCTCTAAATAGCTACATGAATAAAATAGAGAAAGATCAATGAATTAGGCATGCAACTAAAAAAGCTAAAAAGAAAGAACAAATTTAAAAAAGCTAATTAAATATCAAACTAGAAATTTTGAAACTCAAATGAGAGATTAATAAAATAGAAACTAAGAAAACTATTGAACTAATAAATGAAACTAAGAATTGGTTTTATGAAAAAATCAACAAAATAAGTAAACATTTGGTTGGTTTGATCAGAAAAAAAAAAGGAAAGAAAGAAACCAAATTACCTGCATCAAAAATAATGGTGAACTTACTACCAATGAAAAAGAAATTAAAGCAATAATTATGAGCTATTTTACCCAACTATATGGTATCAAGTCTGACAATCTAACTGAGATATATGAATATAAATTGCCCAGGTTAACAGAGGAAGAAGTAAATTACTTAAAAAGCCCCATTTTAGAAAAAGAAATTGAAAAAGCCATTAATGAGCTCCCTAAGAAAAAAATCTCCAAGGCCAGATGGATTCACAAGTGAATTTTACTAAAAATTCAAAGAAAGATTAATTCCAATACTATATAAACTATTAGAAAAAATAGGCAAAGACGGAGTACTGTCAAATTCCTTCTATTACACAAATATGGCCCTAATACCTAAGCGAGGAAGAGCCAAAACAGAGAAAGAGAATTACAGACCAACCTCCCTAGTGAATACTGATGCAAAATTTTAAATAAAATATTAGCAAAGAGATTACAGCAACTTATCAGCAGGATAATGCACTATGATCAAGTAGAATTTATACCAGGAATGCAGGGTATCATATATCAGGAAAAGTATTACCACAATCAACTATATCAATAACAAAACCAACAGAAATCATATGATAATCTCAATAGATGCAGAAAAAGCTTTTGACAAAATACAGCATCTATTCCTATTAAAAACACCAGAGAGCATAGGAATAAAGAAGCTTTCCTTAAAATAATAAGCAGTATTTATCTAAAACCTACAGCAAGCATTATTTGTAATAGAGAGAGGCTGAATGCATTTCCAATGAGATCAGGGGTGAAACATAAATGCCCATTATCACAACTATTACTGAACATTTTACTGGAAATACTGGTTTTATCAATAAGAAAAGAAAAGGAAATTAAAGAAATTAGAATAGGCAATGAGGAAGTAAAACTATCACTCTGCAGATGATATAATGATATACTTAGAAATTCCTAGAAAATCATCCAAAACCTATTGGAAATAATTCACAGCTTTAGCAAAGTTGCAGGATATAAAATAAACCCATACAAATTATCAACATTTCTAAATATTATTGACAAGGCCCATCAGCAAGAAATAGAGAGATTCCATTTAAAATTACTGTAGACACACCTGTCAGATTGGCTAAAATGACAGGAAAAAATAACGATGAATGTTGGAGGGGATGTGGGAAGACTGGGACACTGAAGCATTGTTGGTGGAGCTGTGAACGGATCCAACCATTCTGGAGAGCAATTTGGAGCTATGCTCAAAGAGTTATCAAACTATGCATACCCTTTGACCCAGCAGTGTTTATATTGGGCTTATATCCCAAAGAAATCATAAAAGAAGGAAAGGGCCCCACATGTGCAAGAATGTTTGTGGCAGCCCTTTTTGTAGTGGCTAGAAACTGGAAACTGAATGGATGCCCATCAATTGGAGAGTGGCTGAATAAATTATGGTATATGAATGTTATGGAATATTATTGCTCTGTGAGAAATGACCAGCAGGACGATTTCAGAGAGGCCTGGAGAGACTTGCATGAACTGATGCTGAGTGAAATGAGCAGAACCAGGAGATCATTATACACGGCAGCAACAATACTATATGAGGATCAGTTCTAAGGGACATGACTCTCTTCAACAATGAAATGCTTCAAATCAATTCCAATTGTTCAGTGAAGAAAGCCATATACACCCAGAGAGAGGGATGTGAAATGTGGACCACAACATAACATTTTCATGTTCTCTATTGAGGTTTGCTTGCATTGTATTTCCTTTATCAGATTATTCTTTCTTATAGATACGATTTCTCCTGAACAAAAAAATGATTTGTGGCAATAACTATACATATATTCGATTTCTTAAGTATTCTAACATAATTATCAAGTAGTGGATATCCTGCTATCTAGGGGAGGGATGGGGAGTAGGGGGGAAAAATTTGTAACAGAAAGCTTTGTAAGGGTTAATGTTTAGGAATTACCCATACATATGTTTTGCAAATAAAAAGTATTAAAAAAAATTACTGTAGACAAAATAAAATACTTGGGATTCTACCTGCCAAGACAAACCCAAGAACTATATGAACACAATTACAAAACACTTCTTACACAAATAAAGTCAGATCTAAACAATTGGAAAAATATCAATAGTCCATGGCTAGGCCAAGCTACTATAATAAAAATGACAATTCTGCCTAACTTGGTCTACTTGTTCACTGCCATACCAATCAAACTGCCAAAAGAGTATTTTATTGAACTAGTAAAAATAAAAACAAAATTCATCTGGAAGAACAAAAGGTCAAAAATATCAAAGTAATTAATGAAACAAAAAATACAAATAATGGTGGCTTAACAATACCAAACCTAAAACTATATTATAAAATCATCAAAACAATTTAGTACTGGCTAAGAAATAAAGTGGTGGATCAGTGGAATAGATTAGACACAATAATCAAGGGCTGTATCAATCTAATGTTTGATAATCCACCAAACTTCAGGTTCTAGAATAAGAACTCACTATTTGACAAAAATTGCTGAGAAAACTGGAAAATAATATGTCAGAAACTTAGTATAGACCTACATCTCACATCCCATACCAGATTAAATTCAAAATGGATACATGATTTGGGCATAAAGAATGATACCATAAACAAATTAGGAGAACAAAGGATAATTTATCTATCAGATCTTTGGAGAAGGGAAGAATTTATGACTAAAGAAGACCTAGAGAATATTATCAAAAGTAAAATGGACGACTTTGATTACATTAAACTAAAAGGTTTTTGCACAAAGCCAATAGAAAGAAGATTAAAAGTATAATTATGGGGAGGGGGAGAAATCTTTGCAGCCGGTATTTCTGATAAAAGTCTCATTTCTGAAATATATAAAGAATTGTGTCAAATTTATAAGAATACAAGTCATTACCCAATTGATAAATGGTCAAAGAATATGAATAGAAATTTTCAGATGATGAAATTAAAGCCATCTATAGTCATATGAAAAAATGCTCTAAATCACTTTTAATTAGAGAAATACAAATTAAAATAACTCTGAGATACCACCTCACACCTCTCAGATTGGCTAAGATGACAGGAAAAGATAATGATAAATGTTGGAGGAGATATAGGAAAACTGGGACATAAACTGGGTTGGTGAATGATCCAATCATTCTGGAGAGCAATTTGAAACTATGCCCAAAAGTCTATAAAACTGTGTACACCCTTTGATCCAGCAGTGCTATTACTGGGTCTGTACCTCATGGAAATTATAAAAGAGGAAAAAGGGCTCACATTTGCAAGAGTGTTCATAACAGCTCTTTTTGTGGTAGCAAAGAATTGGAAAATGAGTAGATGCCCATCAATTGAGGAATGACTGAACTAGTTGTATATAAAGGTAATGGAATATTTTTGTTCTATAAAAATGATGAACAAGATGATTTTAGAAAGGCCTGAAAATATTTACATGAACTGATGCTGAGCAAGACGAGCAGAACCAGGAAAATATTATATAATGGCAAGAATGTGTGATGATTAACTATTAAAGACTTGATTTTTCTCAGTGGTTCAGTGATCCAAAGCAATCCCAGTAAACTTTGGACAGAAAATACTATCTGCATCCAAAAAAAGAACTAAGGAGACTGAATGTAAATAACACATGCTGTGTTTACTTCTTTTTTGGGTTTTTTTTTTTGTCTCTCTCATGGTTTTTCCCTTTTGATTTTTCTCCCCATCTCCCAACATTGAAGATTCATAAAGCAATGTGTCAATAAACAAGCAAGTCTGTTGGAATTGGCCTGACTCACCTCATTGTTGAAAAAAGCCACCTCAAACAATTCTTTAAAGACTACCAGTTGGTGATCTACATTGGAGAAAAGAGTTTCCTTATCATGGTGCTCTCTATACCAATGAAATTAAAAATCCAAATGCACATGAAACTCTTCTCAGGCACATTGCAAGTATCCACAATAGCTGGAAAGTGCATTGTCAATTTTAATATGCTGAGTTGAGTAAATGTAAACTATTAATATAATTATTATTTATGATTATATTCCATAAAATTCATTTGACAGTAACCTACAAAAAAATTTCTATAACTGAAATGTAAAGCTAGTGAAATTTTTCTATCAATAATACAATGTCCACTAGAAGCTCTTTTTTGTGACAACAAATAGGTTCTTTGAATGTATAAAAATCAACACCAACATCAATACAGGAACAATTTTTTCAAGAAGAAATGCATAATAGCAATTCAAACCTGCACTTAAAGGATGTCAATATTTCCATTATAAGCCACATTTTGAGGTATTAATAATTGAGCCAATGAGCTTTCTAGAGTTTTTTTTTTAATTGGAAATAACTTTAGTTTTATATTGAAAATAAGGCTTCTTTTTTTTTAAACAAGTAATACCTCAGCTGCTAATCAGATGTTTTAAAGTTCCACAAACTATTTTTTTTTTTTTTTTTGCTTTTTGCTGAGGCAATTGGGGTTAAGTGACTTGCCCAGGGTCACACAGCTAGGAAGTGTCTGAGACCAGATTTGAACTCAGGTCCTACTGACTTCAGGGCTGGTGCTCTAACCACTGCGCCACCTAGCTGACCCTCCACAAACTATTTTTAAAGAAGGTAAAGAAGAAGAAATAAGCCTCTCTAGAGTACCTACTATGTACCAAAAACCTTGCTAAGTATTTTTTTTTTTTAACAAAGAAAACCCTATCTGGGGTTGAACTGATTGATTCTAAAAGGTAGAGGTAAGAAGAGAGTGCATTCCAGGTATGTGGAATAGAGCCAAGAATTGAAATGTCTTGAGTGAAACACAGCTTATTTGATTGTACTACACTGTGAGTGAGGGAGACTAATATATGCCAATTCTACAAAAGGCAGGAAAGGGCTTTGTAACTCCCCCAAAATTCTATATTTGATCTTAGAGATGGCAAGTAATCCTGGGAGCTTCCTGAATATGGGAAGAATGATATCAATCTTGAACTTTAGAAATATCATTTCTGTTATCTGTGTGGATCATTAGACTGAAAGGGAAAGAGTTGGAGGCAATAAGCTAATTGAGAGATTATTACAATAATCTACATAAGAAGTTATGAGAATTAGGGTGGAGGCAATGTAGAGGGAAATAGAATTAACAATGCTTGGCAACTGATTGGATATGGAGGGTAAGAAGGAGTGAAGAGTAAAGATGACTCCAAGTTTGTAAACCTGAATAATTGGAAAGATAGGAGTACCTTTTAATATAGGGGGAAACATAGGGAATCTGGTCTTCCCATCTGCATCATGGAATTCTCCTCAGAACAATGTTATTAAATGCATAAAATAAAAGGCACAGGAATACAAAGGAAAGCAATTACATTGAAACAGTTGTCAAATAACATTTCCAATGAGTTTGTGAATCCTTAGTTAAGATCCCTTTTGTAAAGTAAGAGGGAAAGTCTCAAGAGGGTAGGTTTTTAGGAAAAGATACTGAATTCTTTTTTATATAATCTTATCCTACTTCTCACAGAATAATCATATAAATTTATTCTATGTACTCAAAAAATTGAAGACATGAAGCAATTATTCAAGTAATTGAAGCAAAAAAAGAGGAAAGAGACTACTATTGAAAATCTTATGTATTTTTAGTCTAAATAATTCAGTTTATATAACACCATAACCTTTGAAGAATTAGAACTACAGGAGGGCTAAAAGGCAATGTGGCAAGGTGTAATGAATTTAAGATGGCTGCAACATATTCATCATTATTTGTGTGCAAAAAGAGATTTATTTTTAAATATCACCTTGGAAATATGGGCTGAGAAAATGAGTGAAAAAAGTAAGAGCAAATCACAGGCCCACAGCAAGTTGTGGGCAGGAGGGAGAGAAATGAATATAGTACTATAATACTGTAAATTGCTATATACCAAGAAATAAAGAAAAATGACAAAGTTGCCACAGCATGTTAGAAGCATGAGAACAAATCAGCAAGGAATAATTCATCACAGTCAACCAGTAATTATCAAATGCTTATTATGTGCCAAGTACTAGTAAAAAGTACACACACACACACACACACA
>JAJPUD010000359.1:564517-607211 GCA_023553655.1 Myrmecobius fasciatus
AGAGAGAGAGAGAGAGAGAGAGAGAGAGAGAGAGAGAGAGAGAGAGAGAAACCTTCCTTTCAAGGAACTCATGTTCTAATGGAAAAAACAACACGTAAATAACTTGAGGACACAGTGGATAGAGTGTCAGATCTGGAGACAGAAAGAGTTGAATTTAATTTCAATCTCAGACAATTATGGTTTGTATGACCTTGGCCAATTCAATTAATTTGGCCTCAGTTTCCTTATCTGTAAAATGGGCATGATCATAGCACTTATCTAACATAGCTGTTGTGAGGATCAATTGAGATAATATGTGTAAAGTGTTGAGTATAGGTCCTGGTCTACAGCAGACATCATAAAACTATTAACTGTTATTATTAATAATTGTTATTGTTAATTATATACATAAAAGGCATATGTAAGACAAACTGGAGATAGAGGAATGACACTGGAATTAAGGAGTAAAACAGGCTTCTTACAGATGGTAAGGTTTATAGATGAGACTTGAAAGAAACTAAGAAAATTGAGAGGTGGAAGTGAAAAAGGAAAATATTCTAGGCATGATGAACAGCCAATGAAAATACATGGAGTCAGATGTTAATTACTTTTGTCTATGTGTTAAAAATTTTGATTGTTCTTTTAATCCCTTTTATAATTTCCATGCAGAAAGAACACCTTAAAACTCAAACACAGCCACAAACATTTCTCCAGTTTCCAGGCGAGTTTAAAAATATAAATCTCTAACAATAATCTATTTGTAGGGTAGAACATGATAATATACATTAATACGGAAATATGATTTCTTATCTCCTTAAACATTTTATCCCACACAGTCTTATTATTTTGTTTCAAATAAATCCTTAGCACATACATATTCAAATAGATGGACAAAGATACAATCCAAAGCCACATATAAATGATGTTTTTCAATTATCTGTTATTTTGAATTAGGCATGCTTGTATTTATTAAAACACATAGCAACATGCCATAATGAGAAAAGAACTGATTCTGAAATCTGAAGACATGAGTTTGAACCTTTACTCAGCTACTTATTACCTGTCTGACACAATTTCTCCAGACTTCACTTTCCTCGCTTGTAAAATTGGGCTATGTGATCTCAAAAGCCCCCTCAAACTCTATGAATGTTTAGAACAATAGTAAAGTAAGCAATTTATAATGAATTAGAAAAAGAGGATATCTAAATTCCTAATGTAACTTTCTAATTAGATTGCCTGGAATGAAGGACCGATGATGATGATGATACTTCACATTTACACAGAAATTTATAATTTTCAAACTATTTCATCTGTTACCTCTTAAATTTGCACAATAAGTTCTATAGTATAGAGGGCAAATATCATGTATCCTTTTATTTTTATTTATTTATTTATTTAACAGACAAAGAGCCTGGGAATTCAAATGATTTCCCAATGATCACAAAATTTAGTGTGAAAGCATCAGATATAGAACTTGAAACCACATCTTTTGATTAAAGTTCAAAGCATCTGGTCTGCCACTTGTGAGAATAAAGTTATTCATATAACTTCTCTATGCTTTAGGTTTTTTTCACTTATGAAGAGGTAATAATAAAGTTCTATCTATCTATCTATCTATCTATCTATCTATCTATCTATCTATCTATCTAATCTGTCTGTCTATACATCTATCTATCCATTCATCCATCTATCTCTCTATCTTTCTATAGAAACATTCATTCATTTATTTACCTTTCTTTTTATCTTACTTGAGTTGCTCTAAGGACCAAAAGAGACTATGGGAAATTCTATTTTCATCTGATATAAAAATGTAATACTGATATGCATTGGTAAAGAAAATTCTTCAACATAAATCCCATCAAAAACAAAACCAAATAAAAGGTAAGAAATTCATATGTATATGTATATTTATAATATATATGTACATATACAATATGATTATTATCATTGTTATATCCTACCAATTTCCAAGCAGAATTTGATGACTATTATTATAATAAACAGCTTTATTACAAAATATGAACTAAGACATTTAGTTGTGGCATATTTGCAAATGCACATCATAGAAAATAGATGTGATTATAGGATCAGATAAAGCTCTCAGTAACTATAAGGGCCATTTCATTCTTCTAAATAAACTTTACAGATATATTATGATTAAAGCTCACTAGTGTTACTAAAGTATCTTAATTTGCAATAGATATGTACCTAAAGAAGTATTATAAAAATAAGTAAATAAAATGATAGTATGATATCCTCAAATATTTCTTTATTTAATACCTACAACATCTTCATACTTGGTAATGTTTGCTCAGATGGTCTCTCCATGCTGCATTAATTAGCAAAAGCAAGAACAGTAAACTTGATGGATTTTTGGTATGTTTATTACTAATAATAAATGTCAGATGTCTAAAACTTCACTTAAAAATTTTATGTGCCATGCAACTCATCTGCTACAAACAGATTGCGGTATGGCTAATTACATGACATAGAAAAAACAAATCAATAAAACAAGAAATATGAAGGTTCAGAGTAATCTGTAGCCTCACATCAACTTAATTCAATGAAATTTGAATTTTTCAGTCAAATTCTGTGTATATGCTTTTGGAAAATTAAATATTGGATTGATTTCATTTAATCCAAACTCCTACTGAAGAACTTCATGTTCAGGAGTGCACTGAGGATACAAAATGATTTCCAGGAGCCAAGACAGCAGAGCAACCTATGAATCACAGTAACTCTCCAATATTCATCTTCAAACATAAATTGCACCCCCAAACAAATTTTGGAACAGCAGAAGCAACAAAAAGAAACTTAGAAGACGAAAAAAAAAGGTCTGTTTCATTTGGGTAACAGAGGAACACAGTTTAGGAAAGAAAATATCGCAGCAAGTCAGCACCAATTCCCACCTCAGCAAATCAGTGGGAGATCTCTAGCCCCAATGAAATGGAGCAGGCCAAAACAAACACCATAATTCACCATGTACCTCACTGGCAAAATCCAGCTCCAAGAACCACCACATACTTCAGTGTTGCCCAGAGAAACACAAACTCCCCACTAGCCTCAACATATGCCAGATATCACCAAAACAATTCCAGTTTAGTACTAGGTAATCTTCCAAACCCCTACAGCCTCCAGCAGCAATAGCCCGAACTAATCCTTCAGCACAGCACCAGAGTTGAAGGTCCCTGTGGGCCTCAGGGAAACATTAGTATAGTACCAAGTAAATAGACATGGCTTACAGCCAGTAGCACGGTAGCACAAGAAGCACCGCTTGGTGCCCTTTCCACTTGGGGAGCAGAGCTCAAATTTAAAAGAAAGGAAAAGGCTTCTCCCCCCCCCCCAAAAAAAAATGGACGAGCAGAACAAAACAAAGAATCTAACCATAAAAGGTTATTATGGTGACAAGTAGGACCAAGACACAAACTCAGAAGGGGACAATAATGTTAAAACACCTATAGGCAAAACCACAAAGAAAAATAGGAAGTGGTCACAAACTCAAAAAGAACTCATTGAAGGCTGAAAAAGGAGCTTAAAAATCATCTGAAAAGTAGAAGAAAAATTGGGGAAAAATGAGAGTGATGCAAAGAGATGCAAAAAAAGAATTGGTTCAACACAATTAGTTGAATGGAATAGGAGATATAAAAATCCACTGAAGAATACAACTCCCTAAAAAGTGCATTTGGCTAAATGGAAAATGAACTGCAAAAGTTAATTGGGGAAAACAACTCCTTACAAGTTAGAATTGGGCAAGTGGAAGCTAATAGTATGAACTCATAAATTAAAGAATGACTGAAAAGTTTGTGCCATACAAATATAAAAGAATATTATTGTAGAATAAAAAAATAGTGAAATTGACGAACTTAGAGAAATTTGAGAACATATGTATATCATAAAAGAGACAAGAGAATAATATACATAATTAGCACAATGATGTAAATTAAAAAAATACTAAAGAGCATCAGATATTATCAAAAGACTGATAATGAGACACAATCATTTTTCTTTGCAGAGAGGTTTTAGAGAATAGGTGCTGAAAGTTGAGCATTGTGTCAGATGTAGACACTGTGAAATTGTGGCCAAATTATTTTGCTTTGTTACTAAGGAAGGCTATAGAAGAAGTAATAACTTGGAATAGTTATGGAAACATGGAAAATGTTATTTCGAAAAAGGACTTTACTTTTAATTGTTCTTCTTGTATGTGATATTTTGTAGGATCTTTACATTTTTCTAAATAAATTCTGATACTTTTTTGCTTTAAAAAATCTTATGCTAGGAGGATTTCAGAGAGCCCTGGAGAGACTTCCATGAACTAATGCTAAGTGAAATGAACAGACCAGGAGATTATTGTACATGGCAACAAGATGATCAATTCTGATGGATGTGGCTCTTTTTAACAATGAGATGATTGAGACCAGTTTCAATGATATTGTGATGAAGAGAGCCATCTACTCTCAGAGAGAGAACTGTGGGACCTGACTGCTGATCACAGCATAGAATTTTCACTCTTTTTGTTGTGGTTTGCTTGCATTTTATTTTCTTTCTCTTTTTTCCTTTTTGATTTGATTTTTCTTGCGCATCAAGATAATTGTATAAATATATATGCATATATTGGATTTAACATATATTTTTTTTTACCATGTTTAATATATATTGGATTACCTGATATGGGGGGGGGAGGAAGAGGGAAAAATTGGAACACAAGGTTTTGTAAGAGTTAATGTTGAAAAATTATCCATGAATATTATTGTTCTGTAAGAAATGACCAGCAGGGTGATTTCAGAGAGGTCTGGAGAGACTTGCATGAACGGATGCTAAGTGAAATGAGCAGAACCAGGAGATCAATATACACGACAACAACAAGACTATATGATGATCAATTCTGATGGACATGGTTCTCTTCATCAATGAGATGTTTCAAACCAGCTCCAATTGTTCAGTGATGAAAGCAATATACACCCAGAGAGAGGGATCTGAATGTGGACCACAGCATAACATTTTCATGCTCTCTATTGATGTTTGCTTCCACTATGTTTCCCTTCTCAGATTTTTTTTTCTTGTAGATCTGATTTTTCTTGTGCAACAAGATAATTGTATAAATATGTATACACATTTGATTTGTCAAGTATTTTGACATGGTTAACATGTATTGGACTTCCTGCCATCTAGGGGAGGGGGGAAAATTTGTAAAAGAAAGCTTTGCAAGGGTCAGTGTTGAAAAATTACCCATGCATATGTTTTGCAAATAAAAAGCTTTAAAAAAAGAAAAGAAAAATTATCCATGTATATCTTTTGAAAACTAAAAAAAGCTTTAACAAAAAAATAATTTTTTAAACTCTTATGGTGACACCAAAGGACAGCAAGGAGAAAGAGAGAGGAGTCTTCTGGGAGGAACAGATGTACTGTCTCCTCATCACCACCCCCATTGCCACTACTGATTATATCATGAACCAGTAAGAGACAATATATCCAACAGAGAACAGAAAGAGGCACACATCAAAGACAAATACAAAAATCAAAGCAGATAAATGAAAGAGAGCTATCAGATTAAGCTGCTTCAAGGAATATAACCCTTTAAGTTCTCTTCCCCAAGAAATGTCAGCTATAGATTCAAGAAAAGACTTTTAGTGATGATTAGTTTACTCTTTGTCAACAAATATAGATAATTAGAATGCACTCTCCCATGGATCTGTATAGAGTAGGGGATACTACATCTAGATTTTTAGGGACATATTTTGAAAAACATACCTCCAAAAAGTTTTATAATTATAACTTTTACAAAAGATAATTGAAATCTGATTGGCTAAGGTTAATGGAAATTATACCAACAGCTCATGACAAACTACTAGAAATCATCACTCTCTCAAGTGGTGGTAAGAGAACCTTGAAGGAAGAAAAATAATCAGCTGACCTCTTAGGACTCTTAGTCTCAACAAAGCCAGTGGAAGTGCAAAAATTATATGAGAGGGGATGCTATAAGTGGATCATAGATTAGAAAATACCTCAAAATTAATCTATTTCAACCCTCCTTTTACAAATAAGCAAAAAGAGTCTTCAGAGGCACTGTGGTTTGCTTTAGGTTACAAATGTAGTGCCAGAGGAAAGATTTGATCACAGATCTTGACTTCTAATAAACCACACAACCCTAGCTCCTGTTCAGATCTTTCATTCTCCTCTTCACGACACCTATCAAGAAATGAGACATCCTTTAACTCACTCTGCCTCAGTTTTAATCATATGTTATTTTACATTCATAAATAACCTCATTTTTCCAGAGATTCCCCTTCAAAATCAACTTGTGTCTTTTTTCCTTACTGAAGTCATGATTTAATCAAGGTAAGAGACTCCCAGAAAGGAACTTCCTTTATTAATACAGATCACATCTGATTTTGACCTCTAAATTATCTTTCAATCCAGGTATCAGCAAAGTTCATTCAGAAGGAAAGGGAGGAAAGGAAAACCCTTTATGATGTGTGTAGCTATTCCCCTAATGACCTTACACTGTTTTTCAAAAAAAAAAAAAAAAAAAAAAAAAGGTAAACCACCCAGTCTGAACCACGTACCAAAGTACTCCAAATGACCTACTTTCTTTCTCTATAATTAAACCTCTCATTGTCTCAACACAGATCTCAATACCTAGGAAATCATTCAGTTAATGATGAATGATCCTTGAATTCTTCCAGATGTATATATGTTTAAAAAAATAAAAAAAAAACTACTGTGCACCATTTAGAGAATAGCCCAATAAATTGGTACTTGAACACAGTGGAAGAGTACCATGCAGTAAGAAAACTATGATGATTACTGAGACGCATGGGAAGGAATAGTAATATTTCTATTGCTTTTAGATTATTGCATTTTCTAGTTACATCAGAGTGTTCTGTTTAATTCACTTTGTATTAGTTATTTGTGTGTGTAATCTGTTGTGAATTACTAAAAGTCATCAAGTAGGAAGTGGCTGACTTTTTGATCAGGCAGAGTCTTGCAAAGGGGATTCATTCCTCAGCTGAGGTTTGACAAGATACATTAGAAGTCTCTTCTAATTCTAAGATTCTATGAACTCATAGAATTCAAATTCTTGGAATTTCAGCCAGAGTAATATAGCAAAATAAAAACTTGAGAAAATGTATATATTTTAAAAAGCAAGTCACTCTGTAGACCAATCTTCCATCTTCATCCAGACAACATTCTTTAAGTTGGTCACAACTATGAAAATATATTGCAATTAATCATATAAAAATAATGATAATGAAAGAGGATAATGAAAGAGGGGGGAAAGAAAGGAGAGGAGAAAAATAGGTTAAAAGAGCAAGAAGAGAAGTAAGAAAAATAAAAATAGATGGAGAAAAGAAGGAGAAAAAAAGGAGTAAGATAGAAAGAAGAAAACTCATATATAAATTCCACAACAGTCCTAGAAATTAAAAAGCCAGCCAATAATGCAACCAAATATTAAATGATACAGTCAGAGAACTGTATGGATAAGAAAAAAACTCCAATAATTAGAGCTGTCCAAAATAGGCTGTCTTTAAATATTCTGAGTTCCTCTTCACATAATTATTTCAGGAGACTGAATGACTATTTGCCAAAAATATCATAAAGGGGATGCCACCTGTAAGTGGTGAAGGAAGGAGAAAATAAATCAAACACAATTATGTGTCAAAGAACCTAGGATTCAATTCTGAATCTAAAATCTAATAGTTGTATGACCTTGGGCAAATCCTACATATCCCTGATCCTCAATTTTCTCATCTGTGAAATTCAGGATGTAGATGACAGAGATCCATAATAATCTAAAAAGATTGGATAAAAGAAAAGCCAAAAAGGACAAAATTTAATAGGTATAAAAGTAAAATCCTATCCTTGAGTTCAAAATATAAACTACAAACATAAGCTAACAGAATATGATGAGACAAAGTTTGTGCAAAATTGATCTGAAGATTTTAGTGGATTGTAATATTCATAAGTCATCACTGTGACATAGCCAAAAGAGTTAATGGGATTTTATGCCACATTGACAGAGGCATCACATTTAGCCTGGAGAACAGAAGATTTAGAAGGGATATGATAGCTGTCTTTAAATATTTGAAGTGTTTGCCCCATGAATGAACACATTTCTTTCTTTATTGTCTCAGAAAGTAAAACTTCAGGTTTAGTTCCTTTTTGGGAAAACCACAACAACAACAACAACGCAAACATCTCCAACAACTGGAATTGTCAAGGTAGAGTGAGAGTCCATAAAAATTTTCTAAAAATAAGTAGATATCTATTTCAATATAATTGATTTGCTTTGCAATCCTATTTTTTTATTTTATGCATTTAAAAACATTATTCTAAAAAGGTGTCCAAAAACATCATCACACTGACAAAGTGGTCCATGGCACACACACACACACAAACAATTAAAATTCTTTCTCCAAAGCAATGTATTTATATAAATAAATGACAGGATTTAATTGCTAATTCCTCGTCTCTTTTCATCTCTTTCTCTGACAATAATTCTCTGAATGTCTCTGTCTCTATATTTCATTCTTTCTCACTCTCTGTGTCTTTCTACATATATTTGTATGTAGGTATATATTATGATATATACACAATATCTATACACATATATGCATGTATATACATTTGAATGTTTAACAAATAAACCAGCAAAATGGTTTCTACTCAGGCAATATGAATTGAGTCAGTCAAAAAACAGAGGTAGACTATAGGGATAATTAGGAATTCTTATTTCTATACTCTACTTCAAACCCCCTAAAAATGGAAGAAAACAATCTTGTTTTTCCTAAAATGATGGACAAAGTTTATGTTTGTGTGTGCATGTGCATACATCTGTGTGCATGTGTGTGTGTGCATGTATTTATGTGGAATTCAACAATTTCTGTCATTTTCCTCATAGCAATTTCTCAGAATCAGAGAATATAGAGCAATGAGTAAATTACGAACAAATCAAAAAAATATATTTTTAGTATATGATGACTCATGTAACTTGAAAGAGTGTGGCATATAGGAAATCAAAATTCTAATTCAGAGAAATGTTATTTTAAAATCAGAAAGAATAATACACTAAGAGTACTTTTTAGCCTTTGGAACTCCACTAGCAAGCAAATGACTGAATAATCTTTTCATTCTATCTTTGTTGCCTATGTTGACACCCAAAAGAGCTGAAGCAAATTTTTTAAAGCTACACTGTCACAATATTTTCCTAAAGCAATCCATCTACAGATTTTACATATATATCATTAAAAAAGTCCTTTGAGTAATAAAAATGAAAAGGGGGGCTACTGAGAATAATTTAGTTTAATTTCACATCTGGAAGCAATTTTAAGCTATCAGCATTTAAAAATCTCCAATATGGGAAGTTCTGAATAAAAATACTAATTTCTATAGAACTAAAAAAATACTAATTTCTATAGAAATAAAACATATAAATTAACATACAATGCATGCTTTATATATTAATGAAGTAATTAATAAAATATTATCTTAACCTTTGTGAGTCAGGTGCTTGTAATATAGAAATGAGTAAGATATAGTTTTTATCTTCAAAAAGTTTAAAGTCTACTAGAGATGATATATGCCAATAAGTTTTTTAAAAAACCTATACAAAACCACTTTAGGAGCAGCATAAACAAAATGATGTAAGAATTTAGGAAAGGACAGAGTTTTGACAAATAAGAACATCCAAGAAGGAAATTACCTGAATAAAGGTACAGATACAAGAATATTAAAAAAAGATTTAAGGAAATATTCAGCTTAACCAAAGTAAAGAGTATGTTCATGGAAGGATGTTGTTACAAAAAAATATTGAATGCTAAAACAAACCATTTGGATTTTATTCAATAACCTTTATATTTTTGAGTATAGATGTATCAAAAACTGAAGTCATAAATATTTTAAATGGATCTACTGGCCAATAGCAAGCCAGTTTACACAATGAATAAGAAAGAATACAGATGGGTACAGCTGCAATAATAGCCTATAAAGAAAATAAAATATTGCAGAACTTGGGGTAAGGGAAAAACATGCATAAAAGGTTAAGGCAACAACCATAAAACACCACCTTAGTAGAGGAGTGTGAGTAAAAGACAGAATTTGTAATCACCTGAAATGCTTTCTAAACTAAACCACACTCAAATGCAAGAATAAAGAAGTCATGTTAAAGAAAAGAGTAAGAGTAAGAGTAAGAGAGAAAAGATTAAGCATAAGTAAAAGTAAAGAGTGGTGATTTCACTCTCTCCTAAATTGATTATCTTCTTTTCCCTCTCTTTTTGGCTTTCCTAATTCTTTTTCATTTTTTCTAATTCAGGAACTATGACTAATAGAGTTCCTTTTTTTGTTGTTGTTGTTGCTTTTTGCTGAGGCAATTGGGGTTAGGTGACTTGCCCAGGGTCACACAGCTAGGGAATGTTAAGTGTCTGAGACCAAATTTGAACTCAGGTCTTCCTGACTTCAGGGCTGGTGCTCTATCCATTGTGCCACCTAGCTGCCCCAACTAATAGAGTTCTACATACAGTTCCAAGTAATAGTAATTGTCTTAAACCAAGTTCTTTATCTCATTTCAACAGAGAAATTGCCAAATAACAGATTTTCAGCCAATAGAGAGTTAGAGATAGCAAATGAAAAAGAAATTTCATTTCAGATATAATAGATGGATTATTTAATAACATTTTATGGTCCATTAAGAAATAGTCAGAAAGGGGCAGCTAGGTGGCACAGTGGTTAGAGCACCAGCCCTGAAGTCAGAGGAGGACCTGAGTTCAAATCTGATCTCAGATACTTAACACTTCCTAGCTGTGTGGCCCTGGGCAAGTCACTTAACTCCAATTGCTTCAGTGGAAAAAAAAAAAAAGAAAGAAGAAGTAGTCAAAAAGTTGGAGAGGTGAGGTCAAATTCTTGGTCTCTTATACACCTATAAAGATGCAATTCTCAGAAGATGGAAAGCTTTCTTTTTCTATATGTTCAGAAGAAAACAAATCTAAACAAATCATTAAAAATTCTAAAATATTTATTATATTTTGCTTTCAATTATGCATAGCCAATCTGTGGTTCACTTTCATAGAATAATGAATTCCTAGCAGAAAAATTATCTTATATTCAATATCATTGTAAGATGACTTACCATAAATTTTCAAAAGGACATTCACTTATCATCAAGCATTAAAAAAGAAAAAACTACCTCTGAGCTTGTGGGAAAAAAGATAAACTTTGTTTCTTCTTTTAGGTTCCTATGGGTTATCCTCTGGGAGAAATACATAATGAAGGTTCCAATTAGCAACATGAACTTCATAATATTTTAGTTGACAACTCTTTTGTGTTCAATGCCAATGTGAATTGCAACTTATAATTGTGAATTGTGTCTGACAATTGACTTCAAGAAAAAATTTGACCTAAATTCTCACAAGTATATCAAGTACTATTCATTGAGTGCCAAATAGGTGAAATATGAGAGTCTTAGAGACATGCTAGACATGTCTACCTTACTATCAAAAAGCTTAAAACATAACAGGGAAGAAAAGACAATAACAAGGTCTATCTGTAAAGTTGATTGTACAGGCCCCATCTGAGAACCTATTTTATTACTTCACAGTCAGAGCTCATGTCCTAATTAGTTGCAGTTGAAGTCTAGATATTATTATGTAAGTCTGTTTTCCATCTCTGCTTTTACAGAGATTGTAATTGACGTGGGTGACCGAGAAAGTTATTCTTCCTAAGGACTAATGAGAATCTGCAGAGCAGACTGAATGCTCATCCATAATTCAATATCCCAGTCTCAAAGATTGTGTTCAAGCTACAACAAATCTTGGCAAAGGTGAAAGATTGAACCACTGCTACTGCAGAAGCTAAATCATGATGCCAAATGGATGTTGCTGGGTTTTGTTTATTTAACTAATTTCTTAGCACTAGAAACAGTGTTTAAACAGAAATATCCAAACTCAATTTCAATGAATACAACTGTGTGACAGAAAAACTAAATTACATTAGACAAAGATGTTTTCTTCATTATTAACTCAAGGGTCGTATTGGATAAAATGATCATTAAGATTTAAAACTAAAAAGAAACAAACAAAAAAAAGCCTTCTCTCTAAGACTTATGTAACATCAAAGAACTGATGGGTTTATTATTGCAAACTGCCACTTGACTACTAAGGAGAGAACAATCTGAAATGTCTTCAATAATTTTATTTGACAATCTGAATAATTACAGTAATTATCAGTTTCACTTTGCTGGCCTTTGTATAGCTTTACACCTAGCAAAATGGTCTTTAAAAATATTTATGTCTATCACTAATCTATGTGGGAGGTAGATCATCAAGGCTAGAATGTAGTTCTTTGGGACTGGCACCCAGAATTACTTGTTTTCCTTTAATTTTATGAATTTTTTTTTTTAGAATTTAGCCCTGAGAAGTAAATCAGAACCAAAAGAACATTGTACATAGAAACAACAAGACTATGTGATGATCAGTTGTGATGGACTTAGCTCTTTTCAACAAAGAGATGATTCAGGTCAATTCCAAAAGACATGTGATAGAGCCAAATGCATCCCAAGTGAGGACTATGAGGATCACAACATGGTATTTTCACCTTTGTTGTTGTTGTTGGTGTTAGCTTACTTGTTTTTTTTTTCTCTCAAATTTTTTTTTTCCCTTTTTGATCTGATTTTTCTTAAACAGCATAAATGTGGAAATACATTTAGAAGAATTTCACATTTAACCTATATTAGATTACTTGTTATGTAGGAGAGGAAGGAGGAGGGAGGAAAGGAGAAAAATATGGAACACAAGGTTTGTTTTCCAAGGGTGAATGTTGAAAACTCTTTGCATGTATTTTGAAAGACAAAATTAAAATTTTTAAGAAGAATTTAACACTGAACCATATATATGTATATATATATATATGTATATATATATATATATTGCATGTTATAAATGCTTCTTATGTTGGAAGGGAGGAGGGAAGATTTTTTTTTTTTTTTTTTGCTGAGGCAATTGAGGTCAAGTGACTTACTCAGGGTCACACAGCTAGGGAATGTTAAGTGTCTGAGACCACATTTGAACTCAGGTCCTCCTGACTTCAGGGCTGGTACTCCATCCACTGCACCACCTAGCTGCCCCAGGGGGAAGATTCTTAAGTGAAGTTACTGTACTCTACAAACTGATAGGAAAATACTGTGGATTTACACAGCACAATATAATAAATGATATGTGTAAATAGTAAATTTAATATCCATCATATGAATATAAATAAATATTATCATTTTACCGTAGGGCCAAAGGCAATGAGAATTTTTAACAAGTAAGGGGAGCAAACATTGCCTGATCCTCTCCAGATACATTTCTCCTTATTCCCACAGATTTTCAGTCTCCATATCCCCCATCTGTTTTAAATTAACCTTAACTTGGCCACTGAGGGAAAATAATAACATGTATCTATAACACATTCGTTGCTCTTTAATCTGTTAGTAAATAAATATTAGTAAAGTTTATTCAACTTTTACTGGACCAGACTTGAATTGATAATATCTACCTTTGCCAGTGTTGTCCCTCTCTTGCTTTTAATTACATTTCTATATTCATTTCTAGCATTCCTTAGTAATTTGATACTACTTTTGTAAAATGAGTTAATTAACTATATGACCTCTTCCAGCTCTAAAACTCTATAAACAGGTGATATATATATGACCAGTTTCCCTTTGATAAAAGTAGCCATTTTGGGTGAGTTCTCTATGAGTTCAAAATTGGAGATAATTTGAAATTACTGCATATGTATAACAGGTAATAACATAACATTCAAACTTGTGTGGCATTTTGAATAAAATTTGCTAGTATATTAGTATGCAATAGCATAACCTTTGAGAACTACAGCATTAGAACAGGGTTTCTTAAACATTTAACACTTGCAACCCTTTCTGCCTGAGAAATTTTTACATGATCTGGGGTATATAGATATACAAAATGAGTATACAAATAAAACATTAACTGAAAATAAATCATAATTTCATGACCCCCACATTCAATTGGGAGACCCCATATGGGGTCATGAAACAGTTTAAGAAGCTGAGCAGTATAGTATTCAGACAATACTTCCATTTAATAATAAACCACATTTATGCAGTTTATGGTTTACAAAATACTTCTTTCAAAATAACCCTATGACTAATTGTGTAGATTAATGGGAATAGGATAAAAGGGGAAAGAAAGAGTAGAAAAAGAAAATAAGAGAGGGATCCATGGAGGGAAGAGTAAGTAATAGGCAAGTTAAGGAGTAGAACTAAAGTAGAAGTTAGTAGGGATAGGAAATTATATATATATATATATATATATACATGATAACAATGATTAAGAGTAGAATTTATTAGCAAAAAAAGTAGGGGTAGTAATCGTTGATCTCAAAATCAAACTTAAAAATTCAATCAAGAGAGAATTATATGTCAGCCATATTAATATTGTTTTAGATTCACATGTATGTATATGTAAATGTATATGTATATGTGATTTATGTAAACATGTGTTTTATGTATGTCGGTACATGTGTTGGTGTTTACAGATGTGTGTGTGGTATATAAATGTATGTATGTTGGTATGTGTGTATAGATAGGTAGGTGGGTGTGGGTACAGGAATATGCATGTGTGTATGTATATATATGCAAACATAAATATATGCATGCTTAACTATAGCCTCCATGAGGTAGGGATAAAAGGAGGAAAAATAAAGTAAAAAGTATACAACAGAGCATAAAAGAAAACCAACAAAAATCCAAAGAAAAAATGCACGGTCATGAACATAATGTCTTCTATTATTATGTCAGCTTTCTTGAAATGGAAATTTATTGTTACATATTTTGAATCTTCCCTGATGTTCTACTGGGCACGTGATAATTTTTTTTTCTTTTTCTGCCTTTCTTTCTTTTTCTATTCTGTTTTATTTTCAATTTTTCATTTTAGTTTTAAATAAATAAATTTGAAGACAAATTCTAAAATTCTCTTTAAAAGAAAACAATGATAACTTTTTTTTTTTTTTTTTTACTCCACCAACATTCTTAATATCTGGTCCAAGCAGAATATGACCTTCTCAAAAATTACTCTGAATAGCAATTCTAGATTTAGAAACTAGTGACAAGACAAAAAACTTTTATAATCCCACAGGTGGATAAATATATATATATATATATATATAATACATTTTTGACAATAAGTCAGAATTGCTGCTGTTGTTTGTTTTTCCCCTTAAGTAAAATATAAATACACACACATATGTAAAAAAAACCCACCAGATAATGAGCAATTTCCATATCATGTAGGATAGTATTATGCTAAACTGATTCGCTCAGAGATTCATTATTTAGACGACATTAGCCACTAGTGAACTAACAGCCATTCATATTGCTTCTTACTGGCATTTCTTACAGTTCCACTTCTCTCAGGCTCTGAAAGAAAGTTCTGTCATTTATATAACTATAACCCCATGTTTTTGCCTAAAGAATCATGTTAAAATCCCTCTAATAAAGACTGAAGCACACTCATTTCTGAGATAAGAAAAAAGACAAACAGGGTTTTTCTCATTTTACTAATAGGGTAGGCAGAACACTTGCTAATTAAAAAATGTCAGCTAAAGAAATGGCCTGTATTGATTTTTAAAAGTCTTCATGAACACACCTGATATCTTTATTACTAGAAATTTCTAAGGCATGGTTCTTATCAGTTGCTATTTATTTCACAAGAGAGAGAAAAAAATACATATACAAATAGGAAAATAAATGTTTCTAAATGTCAGTAAAGCAAATCAGACTCGCCTCTGAGACTGCTGGCACTTACCTTGAAGTCTTTGCATTACATTAGCAATGTCTCGAGGAGATCTTGATAGCATTCTCGAGGAAGTAGCCATAATGCTTCAGTGGTAGGCACCTTCCAGCAAGAGAATACTTCCATGAAACCACAAATCTTGACAGCTGAAGACTCTACGCTACTCTCATCTAGACAATATTATTTTCTTTTCAGACCTGAGAGGCCATAAATGGGTCCATTCTTAGGTAGCAGTTGATTAGAAGACTACCAATCAAGATTTAAGCCACTTCTTTTCAGAAGTCTTCTTCTGAATTAGCCTGTTAGGGAGGAAAAGACAGGTTTTAGAAATAATTTATGGACCTTTATATGTTTAAAAAAAAAGATACAAAATTAGCTATTCTAACATTTAAAGACATAAATCCACACATTCAATATCCAAAAAAGCATATTATACTTGAATGCAACTGGTACAGAAATTCTATTGAATGGTTATTATTTGAACTATTATACAATCATAAATCTGGCTCACAAACACTAATCTTGTCTTGTTCAAGTTCTTACTCATGTGAACATAATATTATGGGAAGTATTGTTTGGCATGCTATTTTGGCATTTTAAAATATACTTTAGATATTTGAAAGATAAAAGAGAAAATAACTGTTTTACTCCAAGCTTTTTGCTTAACTCTCATGACAATTGATATGAAAAAGGAGCATATGGTCTTTATCAAGTGAGGTAAACATTCTGACAACTCTTATCATTTCTTAATTTCTTTATAATTTTAAGTATCTCAGCCCTGCATATATGAGTGATCAGGAATAAAACAAAACAAAATAAACAACAACAACAAAAAAAACCAACCTGGGCTTAGATCCCAACTTTGACTCACTAGTTGTTAAGCTATGAGTAAACAACTTCATACCTCTGGGCCTCAGTTCTATTATCTGCAAATGTGTAAATACTGTACTACCTACCTTACAAATCGACAATTTTTAATAAGAGACAGACAGACAGATAATTGACGATTGCAAATAGGTAAATAGATGATTGATAGATGAGAGACAGAAAGAGATAGAGACACAGAAAGAGATGGTAGATGATACATAGGTAAACTTTAAAATGCTTTCTTTTTTCATGATTATATTGTCAGCAAATAAGAGTATAATCTTGGGGGTGGAGCCAAGATGATGAACTGCAGACAGTGTTCTCTGTGAGCTCCTGAGACCTTCCCTCAGACCCAGACAAACTGAGCCTCTGAACTGGTTTTGGAGTGAGGGCTTCGCCAAACACTTGGACTACAATGCACTTCTATCAACAATCTACTTTGAAAAAACTCCAGTGAAGGTTAGCCTCAGGGGATCAGCCGCTGGCCGCAATCAGACAACAGGGCCCAGCCAGGGTGGAAGTCAGACAGAGGCAGGTATTAGGCACCCAGGAAGCTCCTGGGGATGCCTGGGCCACTTTGCTCTGCTTGAGGGCAGGTGCTTTGGCAGATCTGCCTTTGCTAAAGGGTGGATTGAGAGCACCTGAAAATGTGGTCCTAGTACGGATTTAGCTGCCCAGCCTCAGTATTGTGTAAACCTTACTCTCATTATATCAGACACATTTGGCTTCAAAGAAAGGCCTGACCCTCCTTGTGGGAAGGTGGGAGGGAAAGGAGGAAAGGAAAGGGATAGACTAATAGAATGATTAGGGGAAAGGTATAAAGAGGAGGGAGGAATTCCAAAGGGGGGAGGACTGTTGGTGGGAGGTGGTCATCAAAAATAAAGTACTGGGGAGGGGGGAAGGGAGAGAGGGGAAAGGGAAGAGAAAATCATAACTCTGGGTAAATAAGATGGCAGGGAATACAGATATAGTTATTTTAACTGTGAATGTGAATGGGATGAACTCTCCCATAAAATGGAAGCGGGTAGCAGACTGGATTAAAAGCCAGAATCCTACAATATGTTGTTCACAAGAAACACATCTAAAATATAGAGATGCATACAGAGTGAAGATAAAGGGCTGGAGCAGAATCTTCTACGCTTCAGGTGAACAAAGAAAGGCAGGGGTAGCAATCCTTATCTCAGATCAAGTAAAAACAAAAATAGATCTAATTAAAAGAGATAAGGAAGGAAATTATATTTTACTAAAGGGTACCATAGACAATGAAGCGGTATCAATACTAAACATATATGCACCAAGTGGTATAGCATCCAAATTCCTAGAGGAGAAACTAACAGAGATGCAAGAAGAAATAGACGGTACAACTATACTAGTGGGAGATCTCAACCTTACTCTCTCAGAATTAGATAAATCAGATCACAAAATAAATAAGAAAGAAGTTAGGGAAGTAAACAAAAGGCTAGAAAAGTTAGGTATGGCAGATCTCTGGAGGAAATTGAATGGTGATAGAAGGGAGTATACTTTTTTCTCAGGGGTTCATGGAACTTATACAAAAATTGATGATGTGTTAGGGCATAAAACCTCAAAATCAAATGCAGAAAAGCAGAAATAGCAAATGCATCCTTCTCAGATCATGATGCAATAAAACTCACATGTAATATAAGGCCAGAAGAAAATAGACCACAAATTAATTGGACATTAAATAATCTAATCCTGAAGAATGAATGGGTGAAAGAGCAAATTATAGACACAATCCATAATTTCATCCAGGAGAATGACAATAATGAGACAACATACCAAAATTTGTGGGACACGGCTAAAGCGGTTATAAGGCATAATTTTATATCTCTAGATGCTTACTTGCATAAAACAGAGAAAGAGAAGATCAATGAACTGAGCTTACAATTAAAAAAAGCTAGAAAAAGACCAAATTAAAAACCCTCAATTAAATACCAAATTGGAAATTCTGAAAATTAAAGGGGAGATCAATAAAATTGAAAATAAGAAAACTATCGAATTAATAAATAAAACTAAGAGTTGGTTTTATGAAAAAACCAACAAAATAGATAAGCCTTTAGTTAATTTGATTAGAAAAAGGAAAGAGGAAAATCAAATTGTTAGTCTCAAAAATGATAAGGGAGAACTTTCCTCCAATGAAGAGGAAATTAGAGTAATAATCAGGAGTTTCTTTGCCCAACTTTATGCCAATAAATTTGATAATGTAAATGAAATGGAGCAATATTTACAAAAATATAGATTGCCTAGGTTAGCAGAAGAGGAAATAAATTATTTAAATAGCCCCATTTTGGAAAAAGAAATAGAACAAGCTATTAATCAACTCCCTAAGAAAAAATCTCCATGGCTAGATGGATTTACATGTGAATTTTACCGAACATTCAAAGAACAATTAATCCCAATACTATACAAATTATTTGAAAAAATAGGGAAAGAAGGTGTACTACCAAATTCCTTCTATGACACAGATATGATGCTGATAGCTAAACCAGGTAGGGAGAAAACTAAGAAAACTAAAGACCCATTTCCCTAATGAATATTGAGGCAAAAATTTTAAATAAGATTTTAGCAATGAGATTACAGAAAGTTATCCCCAGGATAATACACCATGACCAAGTAGGATTTATACCAGGAATGCAGGGCTGGTTCAATATTAGGAAAACTATTAGTATAATCAATTATATTAATAATCAAATTAACAAAAGCCATATGATTATCTCAATAGATGCAGAAAAAGCCTTTGATAAAATCCAACACCCATTCCTATTAAAAACACTGGAGAGTATAGGAATAACTGGGCTTTTCTTTAAAATGATTAGTAGTATCTACTTAAAACCTTCAGAAAGCATCATATGTAATGGAGTCAAACTAGAACCATGCCTAATAAGATCAGGAGTGAAACAAGGCTGCCCACTGTCATCATTATTATTTAATATTGTCTTAGAAATGTTAGCTTTGGCAGTAAGAGAAGAAAAAGAGATTAAAGGAATTAGAGTAGGCAATGAGGAAACCAAATTATCACTCTTTGCAGATGACATGATGATAACTTAGAGAAGCCTAAAAACTCAACTAAAAAACTACTAGAAACAATTCACAACTTTAGCAAAGTTGCCGGATACAAAATAAATCCACATAAATCATCAGCATTTCTATATATTACCAATAAAGTTCAGCAGCAAGAGATACAAAAAGAAATTCCATTCAAAATAACTGTTGATAGTATGAAATATTTGGGAATTTATCTACCAAGGGTAAGTCAGGAACTATATGAACTAAACTACAAAACACTTTCCACACAAATAAAATCAGACCTAGTCAATTGGAAAAACTTAAAATGCTCATGGGTAGGCCGAGAGAATATAATAAAAATGACAATACTACCCAAACTAATTTACTTATTTAGTGCCATACCAATCAAACTCCCAAGAAATTATTTTACAGATCTAGAAAAAATAGTAGCAAAATTCATTTGGAAAAACAAAAGGTCAAGAGTTTCAAGAGAATTAATGAAAAAAAAAGCGGATGAGGGTGGACTTGCTGTACCAGATCTAAAACTATATTACAAAGGAGTGGTCATCAAAACCATTTGGTACTGGCTAAGAAATTGAGTAGTCGATCAGTGGAATAGGATAGAATCACAAGACAAACTAGACAATAACTATAGCAATTTAGTCTTTGATAAACCCAAAGACCCCAGCTTCTGGGATAAGTACTCACTATTTGACAAAAACTGCTGGGAAAATTGGAAACTAGTGTGGAAGAAACTAGGGCTTGACCCACACCTAACACCACATACCAAGATAAGATCTAAATGGGTTCATGATCTGGATATAAAGAGTGATACTATAAGTAAATTAGAGGAACATAGTATAGTTTACCTCTCAGACCTATGGAGATGGAATAAATTTATGTCCAAAGAAGAACTGGAGCTCTTAATTGAAAACCAGATAAATAACTTTGACTATATTAAGTTAAAAAGTTTTTGTTCAAACAAAACCAATACAGTCAAGATTAGGAGGGAAGCAATAAATTGGGAAATTATCTTTACATTTAAGGGTTCTGATAAAGGCCTCATTTCTGAAATATATAGAGAATTGTTTCATATTTATAAGAATTCAAGCCACTCTTCAATAGATAAGTGGTCAAGGGATATGAACAGACAATTTTCAGATGATGAAATTAAAACCATCTCTAGTCATATGAAAAGGTGCTCCAAGTCACTATTGATCAGAGAAATGCAAATTAAGACAACTCTGAGATACCACTACACACCTGTCAGATTGGCTAAAATGACAGGAAAAGATAACGAATGTTGGAGGGGATGTGGGAAAACTGGGACACTAATACATTGTTGGTGGAACTGTGAACGGATCCAACCATTCTGGAGAGCAATTTGGAACTATGCCCAAAAAGTTGTCAAACTGTGCATACCCTTTGACCCAGCAGTGTTTCTACTGGGCCTATATCCCAAAGAGATCCTAGAGGAGGGAAAGGGCCCCACATGTGCAAGAATGTTTGTGGCGGCCCTTTTTGTGGTGGCTAGAAATTGGAAACTGAAGGGATGCCCATCAATTGGAGAGTGGCTGAATAAATTATGGTATATGAATGTTATGGAATATTATTGCTCTGTAAGAAACGACCAGCAGGACGATTTCAGAGAGGCCTGTAGAGACTTGCATGAACTGATGCTGAATGAAACGAGCAGAACCAGGAGATCATCATACACAGCAACAACAGTATTACATGATGATCAATTCTGATGGACATGGCTCTCTGCAACAAAGAATTGTCTCAAACCAGTTCCAATTGTTCACTGAAGAAAACCATATACACCCAGAGAGAGGGAAATGAAATATGGACCACAACGTAACATTTTCATGATCTCTATTGACATTTGTTTGCATTGTGTTGCCTTTCAATGATTCTTTTTTTTTCTTGTAGATAGGATTTTTCTTGCATAACTTCTCAAGCATTTCAACATTATTAACATGTAGTGGACTTCCTGCCATCTAGGGGAGGGGAGGGAACTGGGGGTAAAATTTGTAATGGAAAGCTTTGTAAACATCAATGTTGGGGAACTACCCATACATATGTTATACAAATAAAAAGCTTTAATTTAAAAAAAAAAGAATTCAAGCCATTCTCCAATTGATAAATGGTCAAAGGATATGAACAGACAATTTTCAGAGGATGAAATTAATACTAAATATTTATAGTCATATGAAAAGGTGCTCCAAATCACTATTGATCAGAGAAATGAAAATCAAGACAACCCTGAGGTACCACTACACACCTGTCAGATTGGCTAAAATGGAGGGGATGTGGGAGGGCTGGGACACTGATGCATTGTTGATGGAGTTGTGAACAGATACAACCATTCTGGAGAGTAATTTGGAGCTATGCTCTAAAAGTTATCAAACTGCGCATAGCCTTTGACCCAGCAGCATTTCTATTGGGCCTATATCCCAAAGAAATCATAAAGGAAGGAAAGGACCCCACATGTGCAAGAATGTTTGTGGTAGCCCTTTTTGTAGTGGCTAGAAACTGAAAACTGAATAGATGCCCTTCAATTGGAGAATGGTTGAATAAATTATGTTATATGAATATTATGGAATATTATTGTTCTGAAAGAAATGACCAGCAGGACGATTTCAGAGAGGCCTGGAGAGACTTGCATGAACTGATGCTGAGTGAAATGAGCAGAACCAGGAAATCATTATATACGGCAACAACAATACTATATGACAATTAATTCTGATGGACATGGCTCTCTGCAACAATGAAATGTCTCAAACCAGTTCCAATTGTTCAGTGAAGAAAGCCATATACACCCAGAGAGAGGGATGTGAAATGTGGACATAACATTTTCATGCTCTCGATTGATGTTTGCTTGCACTGTATTTCCTTTCTCTGATTTTTTTTCTTGTAGATATGATTTTTTCTTGCACAACAATGATGTATGGAATTATGTATACATATATTCGACTTGTCAAGTATTTCAACATAATTAACATGTATGTAGTGGACTTCCTGCCTTCTAGGGGAGGGGAGGGAACTGGGGGGAAAATTTGTAACGGAAAGCTTTGTAAAGATCAATGCTAAGGAACTACCCATACATATGTTATGCAAATAAAAAGCTTTAATAAAAAAATAAATAAATCTAGAGTGAGATGTGTATGATTTAAGAATCCTGTACATATGAATACAAGAATGAGTCCATTAATATATTTTAGGGGTAGATTATGATAGAATCATCATGAAAGTCTTAGTTATAAAGATCCAAGACCTAGAGACCATTTGACTTTCAAATGAAATCTCTGCTCAGAGAGAAGAATAAAAGATTTGAAAATGAGTATCTAAACCCATAATCCTTGATTTGTGGTATGGGACAGTACTAACTCAGGCTAATGCAATGATTGAAGTTTGAGACCGAAACAAAATGATACTCATAGACTAGCAAAAGAAAATTTACTTTGCTATGATCTGGAAAAGGATATACAACTTTTCCAGGTAGACACAATCTCCCACCATGTCTCCATTTGCAAATACATCTGGTCAGAAAATGTGTCAATTTATATAGCAGTGAAACATCTGTCAGGTCTGAAGGGCACTGACTCCTCATGGACTAGTCTTTTAATGCCTTTGGTAACCAGAAAGTCACAACAACAACTCAAGCCTAAATCTGCCAAACCAATCAAGTCTTGGGAACTGCTTTCCTGCATTTATAGGGCAAAAAAATATTCTAGCCAACATGACAGTTCCTTTAGGTCATTTTGTAAAGCCATAAAATGCTATATAAATATCCCCTAAAAGTAATTGTTATTGTGCTGGACAAACTTCATGGTGCTTTTTGACAATCTCAAGCTTTTCTTTGTCAAAAATTCCATATTTTCCAGTCATGTAACATGGCAATCAGTGAATAATTCAATTAAATATTCAATCATTTAAAATTGAAAATGATTCAAAAGGCAATGGGAAGAGACATGATAGATATAAGTAGGTTATAGCACATTATCAATGACGACTTGCAAATCATAGGGCAAAAATATCATGAAAATTGTGCATACTTAGAAAAAGGGGTGAACCAGTCACCGCATGAAAATAAGTTATGAAAATGAGCCTCTCTGCTCGATGTTTTTAATATAATACACTAAAATAACTAGGAAGTTATTTTCTAGGAAGGATTTATGACATGGAGAAGACTTAGATAAGAATGAAAAGGTAGAATAGGTGGTAATATGTACCACATCAGGATGTGTCCATATCCCTGAAGTCACAGAAGCAAAATATAGAATACTTGTGTCCTCACAGCACCTTGCACGATAATGAGAACATAATGTGTCATAGAAATAATAATGAATGTAACTGAACTAAATTGTACAGGAATTTCATCTTTAATGTGTGGGGAGAATAGAAGGAACTACTGTATGATATAAATTAGAGAACTAGAATGAAAATTAGGGGATGACATAAGGAAATTAGTAGAAAGAAAATAATGCCCATAATCTTCTTCAACAAAAGGCAGTTTGCAAGTGTGTCAGAGAATCAAAGTTGGAAGAGACTTCAAAAGCCAGTTATTCCAACCCATACATTCTTCCACATATCTCAAAAGTTGTCTTCCAATCTTTGATTAAAGATCTCTACTATTGACCCACACCTAACACCATATACCAAGAGAAGGTCAAAATGGGTTCGTGATTTAGACATAAAGAGTGATATTATATGCAAATTAGAAGAACAAAGGATAGTTTACCTCTCAGATCTATGGAGAAGGAAGTGATTTGTGGCCAAAGAAGAACTGGTATTCATTAATGAACACAAAATAGATCATTTTGACTATGTTAAGTTAAAAAGTTTTATGCAAACAAAACGCATGCAGACAAGATTAGAAGGGAAGCAAAAAACTGGGAAAACATTTTTGCATTCAAAGGTTCTGATTTGTAAAATATATAGAGAATTGACTCAAATTCGTAAGAATTCAAGCCATTCTTCAATTGATAAATGGTCAAATGATATGAAGAGAAATTTCAGATGAAGAAATTAAAAACATTTCTAGTCATATGAAGAAAGAAAATAAAAAGCTTTAATTACAAAGAAGATCTGTAGTAAGGAAGAAACCATTTACCTTTGGACATAGCCTGTTTTACTGGGGTAGATCACTGGGGTAGGTGACCTAGTGGATAGAGCACTAGGCCTAGAGTCAGGAACATCAGAGTTTAAATTTGGCACCAGACACCTACTAGCTGTGTGATTCTGGGAAGTCATTTTCATGACATTGTTTTTATCCATTAGAGAAGGAAATGGGTGATTGCTCCCATTTCTTTGCTAAGAAAATCCCAAAAGGAGTCAGGAAGAATGCAACATGATTGAAACAATCAAAACCTCATTCTATACCTGTCCCACAAAATGAAGAGGAATGACAAGAACCTATGCATGAATCAGAGACTCTATTTTGAAGACATGCAAATGAATTTTCAATTTTCTACATGATTAGAACAAGATTTCTCTGATATGGGGCATGCAGATGGCTGGGAAGGGTAAGAATAATTGATATGGTACCACACTTTGCATGTAGCAAACTTTTATTCTTCTTTAAAATAAATTTTATTTATATCTAAAGATAATAGCAAAAATGCATCCAATTTATTCAGAATCACAGCGTGTTACAGTTGCTCCAAATCCTATGATCCAAAGGTCATATAGTACAATTTCTCATTTTATTAAGAAAATCAAAGCCCAGAGAATTTCCCTATTAAGCTTGAAGACATCTGCCATCTTTTTAATCACATCAGTTTGCAACTTCAGTATCATCCTCAATTTCCCATTCTCCTTCAATCTACAAATCCAATCTGCTAATTTTTCTTACAAGTTCTATCTCTTCAACATTGCTCCAATAGTTTTCATCCTTTCCACTCACATGGGTACCTCATTAGTTTAGACCCTTATAGTCTTACTCTTGAACCACTGCAATAGCCTCTAATTAGTCTTCCTGATACAATTCTTATGCTACAATTCTTTTTCTACAAAGTTTCAAAAGTGGTTTTCCTAAAGTGATGGTTTGACTGCATCATCTTCTCCTCCCCCCACACTCAATAAACCCTCCTGACTTTCTTTGACCTGAACAATCAAATATAAATTCTACTGTTTGACATGTAAATCTCTTCATATCCTGGTCCCATCTTAGTGATCCAGGCTTATTAAACGTTCCTCCCCTATACACTCTATAATCCAGTCATATCAGCTTTTTTTGGCAGTTCTTCACCTATAGGACTCCATCTATCCATAAACCATTGCCAAAGCAAAGGTTATCCAAGTAGCCTAGAGTGCTCTCCCCCCTCATCTCCACTTCTTAGAGCCCCTACTTTTCTTCAAGACTCAACTAAAAGATCATTTTCCATAGTGGACCTTTCTTAATGCACTCTCGCTTCCCTATTGACTTGTGCCATCTTCTCTAAGGTTACTTCATATCTACTTAATGTGTTCTATATACATCTGTGATATGTGCATCCTATTAGAACCTAAGCTCCTTGAGTGATTATTTAATATTCATCTTTATATTCCTAGTACCTAGCCCAATGCCTGGAAAATAAGAATTCAATAAATTCTTATTGATTTGTATAGGATTACACAAGTGATGAGTTGGAAAACTAGAAGTTCTAAAATCAGTTCTCTTTTCAATATGCTATGAGTGAACTAATTACCAAATGATGATTCTTCTTGGTTGTGTTAATAAGGATGAAGACCTATTAAATAGTAGAGAGGGAGTTAAGACAATTTTTCCATCAACTTTTTCCAAAGCCTCAAGCCCAGAGTACCCTTAAGCTTCATCTTCTGCTTCAACACTATAGTTTCCTTTTTTTTGCTTTCTAGCATGGGCATTCATCTCTTATTTACCAAATTACCAAAATGCTTTGAAATACAACTTCAAACAGTTAAAAAAAAAGGGGTATCAAGACCCAAGAAGCAACAGCTAAATACTTTAGACCATATAACAAAAAGAGATGAGCTGACTCACATCTAACCAAAGACAAGTAAACTAATATGTGGTTACTAGATAAAGATTCAAGTCAGAAAACCAGAAAATAGCAATAGGCTTTAAAGATCAATATAACTATACAAATAGCATCCATTAATAGAATGGATAATAAAATCTCATTTTTGATCTAAAAATTTTAAGCAATAATTCCAATTTCTTCACTCATTAAGGTCTTTGGGATTTAAAAATGTAAAAAAAATTGAGTTTTCTTTCATCTTTTTTTCCCTATATATCTACTGGTAAAAGATATAATTAGCAACCTGTAATATGGCCAAAAGGCAAACAGAAAGAAGGAAGAAAAGGAGTATTTGGATTTTCAGCTTCTGCACCATCATTACAAAAAAAAAAAAAAAGTGTTGGGTACCTAGGGGGTGGGTGGCAGTGTTTGGAATCAAGGGCAGGAAGATGACCGCACAATGAACATCTGATGTACATGTCCTCTAAGCAAAAGACAAAGTAATCAGTTGATTAGTATAAAAAGAAATTTAGGTCATGATTCAGTTTGATCAAGTGGATTAGCAGTTCTCTAATAAAAAAGATATTTACCTTTCTCTTATAGACTTACATTTTTAAAAGTAACAAGCACACCTAAGAACTAAAAACAAACAAAAATCCAAATAAATCTCATCTTTCAAATCTACTTAGACTACACCAAATGGAAAACTACAATTAAAAAAAAAATAGGGGGAACTAGGATTTCCTTAGATTTCACATCACCTGCTTTATTTCTCATCTAGCCTTAATCACTGAATGGACATTACTTCAGTCAAACCGAGACATCACAAACATTGTAGTTTAAAAAGACAAGGTCTTCCTGAGCATCCAGGGACAACTCCTGCCATCCTGTTCTCTATCTGGCCTCTGGACCCAGATGATTCCAGAGAAGAGAAAGTGAGGCTGGTGACTTTGCACAGCCCTACCTCACTTAAATCCAATGGAATCACCTCCCTGAGGTCATGGTCTTCTTTGAGAAGGAAGGACAAACAACAGCTTGTCATATATAATGGGTCTATAGGGTGGGGCCAACCTTGGCTGAAGCTGGAGTGGAAGAAAAATGGAATGACTTTGCCTACTTATGTATTTCTCACACATCCTCTTCCAGTTATAGCCCATTACCATTCCAAGAAGCTATCTGGCAAATGATCATCATATTGAAGGCTATAGTGCAGCATACTCTGCACTATTGTGACAAGTATTTTTCAAAGATTTTTAAGGTTTAAGGCAATTCTATATCTTCCTCCACAGAAAAGTAGCATCACAAACCAAGCAGAGAATTTCTCTGTGAGGTAGAGAAAATGTTGAGCAGGGGTAACTCAATTTTGCAAAAATTATTATTTGGAATGGATAAAACTGAGGCAAATGCAATAGCCCAGAGAATAAAAGTTAAAAAAAAAAATCATAGCAGTATTATCAGGAACAGCCTGAAAATGACTCCTGTCCTTTAACATGAACATATTTTACCTTTACATAGTTTAAGTTAGCATTAGTTCTAAATCTACCTCAAAGCAGTTGAACAGGTGGTGAAGAGGGGAAGAAACAGCATGCTGTTCCTGGGGTGTCAAAACATCTTAAGTAATACATCCCATGCATTTCTCTCAAAAGGCCCGATCCAATAATTTTCATGACTCACATCTAACTCACATAATGTAGCTTTTCTACATATTTTCAACCCTTGTTTCATTGCCTATCATTACATTGTCCTGCTGTGACTTGATCATCCGCTGAAAATGCTATGAAAGTACGATAATAAAATTAGGTGAGTACTGATATTTTTAATGCAGGGAATAACATTTCCCCTCCATACACATACACATTCACATGTTAGGATGATAAGACTGGCCTAGAGCTGCTACTCCTGGAAAGCCTGTCCAAATTAGCTGCCAGAGGGCCTATCTATCACATCCCTTGAAAACCCCATTACAACAACCTAATCACAGGACAGCTTTCTCCCAAGTTCTCTCGCTTCTCTGGCTGCTTTCTGCTTCCTTTGCTTTACTTGACTGTCCTTTGCAGTGAGTGCTCCAACGCTCTCCGAATCGCCATTCCACCCCGTACCCTGGACAACGATGTAAAATGTGAATCGGGAAACGAATCTTCCACCAAGCTGGCTGAAAGTTATTTTGCCCTCTAGTGCAGCCAGCGCTAGTGCAATGATCCGGTGACAGGCAGGCGAATGTGATGGGTCCAGCACCGTACACAATTTTTGCTGTGCTACCTATTTCCCCTTCCCCAACCCTTCCTAAAATAGCACGGGAGGCGGAGGAAGGGAGGCTCCAAGAATCTGTCTGACGCCCTAACGCTCAGATCAGATAGTAACAGCCACCCTCACAATGACAGGGGGGTGTTGGTGGAGAAAGCCCTTTACTTCTTTCTGCACCATCAGAACATGGCTTGATGATTGCAATGGGCGGAAATGACAATATAGAAAGAGGGAGAAATTCACAGAAACCTCCTGGTTCAGGATTACAGCGAGAATCCCCCCTCCCCCCCCCCCCCGTCTCCCTTCTTCTCCTCGGTCCCTACCTCAGCTGGGCAGGACCCTAGAGTGCAACGCACAAACTTGCCAGGGTGTCCTCATTTTTGCTCGTTTTTACCTTATTCCTAAGGCGGCTGGCTCGTTTTGCTCCACCGTTGCCAAGAGCAGTGGTTGAAAAATCTTCTTGGCTTGCTTCTCCCGGGCTCTGCGGGAAATGCCCAAGAGCTCGCACTGTGCCTGGCGCTCGCGCTCTCCTCTCAAATCCTGCTCTTTTCCACCACCACCACCACCACCACCATCCCCTTCTTTCCTCTCTTCCTCTCTTTTTACGAGTACTCTGGTGCTGACGGCAAGGCTTGGCCGCCCTGGTTACCGGGTACAACAATCCCACCCCGGTTCCATCCGTGCAGACTGATACACATAAGCGCGTACACACAACACACGCACGCACACTCACTACTGCACCTAGCAGCGCCGGAATCTCGTTCCCTCCCTCTAGCAATCAGATCCCTAGCCGGCCCTGCTGGCCAGTGTCTTCACCCCCCAGCATCAAACCTGAGATTGCTTTCTCACCTCCGCTGTGAGCTCTTGGTCAGGAAGAGGCAAAGGAAAATTCCAATGCCAGGGTCACCCACTAACCCCTCTCCTTCCCACTCTTCCTCCACAGGCTCAGCTTGGACATCCTAGCTAGCCTCTGCCATCGAAAGGATGCACTGGCCCCCTTGATGAGCAGGGGCGGGGACAAGAGAGGGCAGCTACGCAAAGGGCTTTCCCTTTTAGCTGAAATACTCACAACCTCGCCTGCACCCTGGCGGTGTCTTTCAGAAGCAGCCTACTGATATGGGTCCTCCGCCCTCTCCCTACGCCCTCCCAAGCACTCCGGACCTGCCTGCTGAGGTTGAGGGCGGGGCGGAAATGTCAGTGAGAGATGCTGCCTCTGCTCGACCGCAGCTGTGGGCGCTCTCAGATCTCCTGGTTTGGCCTGATATGCTGCCTGCTCAGCTCCTCAGACCCAAGCATCCTGCAGGGATCCCGAGAGCAAAGAGGTGGCCCCTCAGTTCACCACTTAGCTAATCCTCTGCACCATTTAAATTGAGTTCGTAATAAGGGTGCACACGGATTGTGCTGATGGAAGTTAGCAGCCATTAATTTAACCATCTGTTTTGTGACCCAGGTCAAACAGTGAACACTAAAACTGAAGGTGAAAAGCTGCATATCAGTAATTAAACTGACAGATTCCCAAGCCCTTTGTCTCATTAGTCATCCTTTGGTTAATTTTTCAATCTGTTGCTGTTTTCATATATGCTACAGTAGTGACCCACTTTGCTGATATACTGAAAGTTAGGAATAGAAAATATATTTTATGGAGTAGTATTAAGAGGACTGGCTTCAGAATCAGGAAGAAACAGATTTAAAACCTGCCTTTGGAATATAATTGCCTGTGTGACCTTTTAACTATTCATTGCCTCAGTCTAGTCTCTAAAATTAAAGTCAAAGAAAAGTTTCTGAGTAGATAGAGAAGCTTCATAGACCTGCTTGCTCTCCCAAAGGAAAAAGAATCCTGAACTTGGGGTCAGAAACACTGGATTTGTATTCCAGGCCTTGCACCAAGGAACTTCTCTGAGTCTCAGTTTCCTCATTTGTAAAATTAGATTAGGTGATTTCTAAGTTTTTCCTTATAATTCTGAATTTCTCTGACTATAAGGTAATGATATGAAAATAATTTCTAGCAAACCAAACCCAGCACAAATAATCCTGCCAATAACTGTGACAAACTCAATGACCAATTCTTCCCACTGAAATATTTTCAAATATTCTGCCTTTTACCAACCAAATCAAAAGGTTTTTTCCTATTTGTAAACTCAAATGCTCAACATTAGGAAAAGTTTTAAGGTAGAAAAAATTTGAATTTGGTACTCAATTTACCCTTTCCACATCCTTAACTTGTTTCTTTAGGTATCCCATGTCTTCATATTCTTATCTCAAAATATGCTCCTAGAAAAGAATTTGCTTAACTGATTCACATCACATATTAACAAAACAAAATTCATATTAATATACTGATATGGCTTTTTGAACTCATTGATTTGTAAATTCCTGTCAATAATGTCAGTTATAACTCATCCAAGCCAACATATAAAGTTTTGTCCATTTCTTCACTTAACTTCCTAATGGGGGTCCATCTCATGTGTTAGAGGTTTTTCTTAAATTTTCCTAATCTTGCAAAGGCATCACCAAAGACAGTAAATCTGGCTATTCACTTGTCATCATCACTTACTCTTGCTTGCTACATGAACAACCAATTTTTCATTTCTTTGAAAGGATCTTTTATTTTGTCCTTCAGAATTCCTCATTGGTTATATGTTGCAACCGATGACCAAATGTACCACAAAATGTTTCTTTTCATCTTTTGTTGTACAATGACATCTGCTCTGTCAACCTCTTTCCTTACTTTTCCAAGATTTATCTGTGAGATACTCTCCCAGATGATAGCCACCTCCTTGTTCTTGCTTCATTTATAGCAAAATGACAAGATAGATGTGATTTACCTCTTCCATCCATATGTCAATTCATTGGCCAAAGGACAAAGAGCTCACATTTAGAGTGTTGTCTTTCAGTCATTCAGTTGTGTTTGACTTTTCATGATCACATGGACTTGTCCATGGAATTTTCTTGGCAAAGATATTGGAATGGTTTACCATGTCCTTCAGAATCATATAGCTAGTAAGTACCAGAGGCAGGGTTTGAATTTAGATTTACTGACTCCAGGCTCCAGATGCTATCCACTGCACCTCCTAGTTGTCCTACACACATTTGGAATACCCATAGTCAATAAAGATTTATGTATCATCCAAAAACTGATTCTGGACACCTTCTTCTCCCTTTTCTGCCCTTCTGCCATAACTTTTGTAGTTTTAGAAGGGGAATACACAGGATTAAAGACCATTACAAATAGATATATAGATAGATAATTTTGTGTGTATATATAAATGCCTACATAAAGGTATGTGTATGTATATATATGCATACATGCATGTGTGTATGTATGTATAGGTCACCATGGTAAAAAAAAAAATCATTGCCAAAAACTTCTTTGCCAAGGATAATCTTCAGAAAAGAGACTTAACATGTTTCCAGGATTACAGCATGATAAAAATCTAACAGTTTTTGCTCTACTGGCAAAATATTGAAAACCTAGACTCCCATGCCATGCCCTGTACCTTCCCCTCCTCTCCTTTGATCCTTCTGTTACATTTTAGAGTTTTAATTTAATAATCAGATGAATTATTGTATACTATTGTATACTAGTTCAAACTAATGATACTAATATAATAATGTATCTCACAGGTAATGCTACATTTTGACTCTTTTATATCCAAATGCTTTAATCCAATAGAGAAACCCCTATGAGTTGAATTTCATTTCTATGACAAGTGAGATGAAATACAATATGCTAGAAAGTAAGCAGGGACAGGGCTGCTATCAGCCCTATTTTCAACTCCAGGAAGGTCTAGCTGTACAGAGGGACCCAGAATAAGCAAGTATCTATATAGCTTTAAGGGTTAAATCCAGTGAAATCAGCTATGGCACGTAAGCTAGATGGAAAGGGAGGTTTCAGAGCCAAAGAAGCTGCCAAAATCAACAATTGAACCTAGATTAATTTTTAACTTATATTAAAAAATATTTGTCATCTGCCCTGTTTTAGATACTGTTACCTGTGAGTCTCCCTGGAAGTCCACTAATTTGTTAATGTCACCAGATGGACACAGTGAAATATGTTCTGCATTTGTGGTTGGAAGTTAAAATCCTGCATCTGTTATTCACTACCTGTATGATCTTGAGACAAATTACTTAAACTTCTGGGTTTTCAGTTTCCTCATTTGGAAAGAGAGACAGACAGATAGACAGAGACAGAAAGGGAAACAGAGAGACAGAGAAACAGAGACAAAGTAGAGACAGAGAGACAGAGCAGAGACAGAGAGACAAAGAGAAACAGAAAGAAAGAAAAAGAAAAAGAGGAACTACATGATTTCTAAGGTCCCTTTTGCTCTCATCTTTTAATATAGAATACAGATAGAGCAACTAAATGGCTCAGTGGGTAGAGTACTCACTCTAGAGTCGAGAGGACCAGAGTTCAAATTTGCCCTCACTTGACACTTCCTAGCTATGTGATCCTGAATAAATCACTTAATCCCAATTGTCTCATAAAAACAACAAATAGAATATTAAAAGAAATGATCATGGCTTGTTATCTTCATTTTATATTTAATATTCTGGGACTATTGCACAAATGGATAAAATGGCTGCCTTCTGTAATTGGATAAGAGCATTAGGATATAAACTTATCTTTTGCAGATTTACTATAAGTATCTTCTGGTCAACTCAAGTGAGAACCAGCATGGCAACATTATATGAACTTGTCCCATTTCTATTTGAAATTTCTAGAAAATTTTGTTGTATTCTTAATTCTATTTTAATACCTATAGTTTTAATATAAAGATTTATTATCTGTTAATAAAAGAAAGTGAGCTTCTGTATAAAATTCTAAGCCATCTAATCTTGTCATTCCAGTTATCCAATAGATACTAAAATATTTTGCAGCCCATAGTGATGCATAGTATAGTTTATACTTAACTCCAAAATCTCCATCAATCAAGGAATACAACATTCTTTTCAAAATTTCTGATGACAATGAATTGATCCTGGATTACTATCATGAATTTCAATTTCTATAAACAGATTCAGTCATTCCTTCCTTCTTTCTTCCTTCCTCTTTCCCTCCTTCCTTTCTTCTTGCCTAATACCCTTTCTTCCTCCCTCTCTCCCTTCTTCTCTCTTTCAATCCTTCCTTCTTCCCTCCTTTCCTTCCCTCTCTCTTTCCCTCCCCCTTCCTTCCTCCTTTCCTTTCTTCCCTCCTCCCTCCCTTCTCTCCTGTTTTCCTTCCTTCCTCCATCCCTCCTTTCCTTCCTCTCTCCCTCTTTTCCTTTCTTTTCCTTCCTTCTTTCCTTCCCTTCTTTCTTTCCTTCCTTTCTTTCTCCCTCCCTTCCTCTTTTCCTTCCTTCCTTCTTTTCTTCCTTCCTTCCTTTTTTCTCCCTTTCTTATTCTCTTCATTTCTTCCATCTTTTTTAAAGTAGGTCTCCCCATCTCACCCAGGCTGGAAGGGCACTGGCCTTTCAAAGACACAATCATAATAATAATTATCATGGGAAATGTACTCCATTCCATTTCATAGTTTGCTCCTCCTTAGGAAGTCTGGTAGCACCCTACTCCCAGAAGTTTTTAATATCAATGCTAGATTTAGTTTGGACACCCCACTGGATCAGTTCACTTCAGCTAGAATCCCTAAATTCAAGCCATACATCAGCTTCATCCTCCCCTGAATAGCTGGGATTATAGAAATGTACTAATACACCAGACTGTGTTAGCCATTTGTTAAACATCCTTTTGCTATTCTAACAGAAGTTTCATTCAATATACATGTTGGCCAAGGATATCTTTTTGATTTCACTCTTGGATCTTAGGTATTTCATGAACTCTATCCAAAGATAAACCACTTTCATAACGTTTGATAGATCCAGTGGTGAATATTTGTTATCAAGCTTTACAAATTGCTGTGTTATGCAGTCCATTTATTCTAAAAATATTTTTGCAAATTTTTTTAAACCTGTTAATCATGTTGTCTGAAAATATCTATTAATTTGCCTTTTCCTTTTAATAGATTTAACTTCTCACACTTTAGGAAATTTATACTTTTCAAGTTCAAATTATATTTTGATATTGTTGAAGAAAATTTTCATAAAATGAAGTAACGGTTTAATGTACCTTTCAGTGGAGCAACTAGATGTCATTTCTGTATATCAAGTGATTAATAAAATGTTTTGACTGTTATCTCCTTGAAAGATATCAAATTTTATAAAAATTTTTATATTACTGTGTTGATAGTATATTTTAAATAGAAAAGATTCTTCCATGTGGGCATCAAATATTCTAATATTCTTACTATCCTTTAATCTATTTCACATATGTGTAGTTCATGACTAAGTCATTAGTGTAAAATAACTAGCTCAAAAGCTTTGTAAAAAATAAATCTTAGTCTATAGAGGAAGAGTCAAGATGGAGGAATAGCAGAAAGAAATATAACATACGCTCCCCTTCCCAACATAACCTGATCTATAAAGGTCTTTTAAAAATGGAATTTTGAGTGAAAAAATTCAAGGGGAAAAATGACAGTTATTTTTCCTACCCCATTTGAGTTGGGGAGATAGATAGGGAAATGTGCTAACATTGGGGACAGTAAATAGGGAGGTCTGCTGACACCGGGGACAGGGTCTGGCTCTGGGCACTGTGCAGAGTATTCCATCACCCCAAAAGGGTTGGCTGAAAGAGAGCTGGGATTAGATAATAGGGCAGGAAGTACTAGAACAGGAAGAGGTCTCCAGAGATCCTTAAACTAGCACAGAATACAGGAATGGTGCCATCTGATTACTCTGTGGCTCATTACCCAGTTCTAGCTCACAGATTCAGGATAGACTAAGAAGAGCGTCTCTAAAAGGGATGGTAAAGAGGAGCAGCCATGGTCATGAAACTTATCTGTGTACAGAGAGAGGAAGAAACAGTAGCTATGTACTTCTAATCTCAGGAGCAGAGTCAAAGCTGTCTTCTAGCCTCCAACTTTGGCTATAGTCTGAAGTGGAATAACTAGAATAGGAAGAGCAGACCAAAGAAGGGCCTGCAGTTCATTTAATCAGAATCTGCAGAGTTGCCCCTGTGAATTAACAATGCATAAGTCCATCATTATCTATTCAAACTTACAGCAGGAAGATACTGACAGGATATTGATTGGACCTAACCTGGATCAGAAACTTGCAGAGTTCATGCCAGGATGTCAGTAAATATACTTCACTCAAAATCACATCTATTTGGGAATAGTGAAATCTTGCAGATAACTCCTCCCCCTTTAGCTATATTCATTCAGCATCCCAAGAAAGCAGAAGAAGGATTGAAGACAGAAACACAGTCCAGATGTTCTCTGCCTTCTCCACATAAGCAAATAGCACCTACAACTAATTTAAAGTTTAAAGTTAAGGAGTGGACTAACTAGATGAGCAAACAAATACTATCACAAAGTGCTAATATAGTAACAGGAAAGCTGGCACAGAAATTTAAAGGGAGAAAATGACTACCAAACAATTATGAGCAGAGTCAAACAAATATTCAGTTTGAACACAAGTCCCATCACAATTCATAGAAGAGGTAAAACAGAGATTAAATCACTAAAAAAAAATCACTTAAAAATCAAATGAGAGGAGTAGAGGGAAAGTAGGACGAGAAATGAGAGCCATGTAAAAAAGCTAAAGAAAGAACATTAACAACTTAAAACAAGGAATATAAAATCTTATTTTAAAAAAATCCCTTAAAATTAGAATTGACCAAATAGAAGCTTTACTCTACAAGATAATAAGAAATATTTTTTGATTCTATGACATCTGGGCAGTTCTTTTGATGATTTCATGGAAAATAGTGTCTAGGCTCTTTTTTTCATCATGGTTTTCCAGAAGTCCAATAATCCTTAGATTGTCACTCCTAGATCTATTTTCCAAGTCAGTTGTTTTAAAAAATATTTTTAAAAGATAAAAAATTAAAAGAAAAAGGAAAGTATAAGGTAATTCATTATAAAAATAAACAACTTAAAGAAAAAATTGAGAAGAGATAATTTAAAAATCACTGGACACCGGAAAGCCATGAGCAAAAAAGAAATCTCAGAAATGATATTTCAAGAAATCAGGAAATTTTCCAGATCTGTTATGTTAGAATCAGGGACAAAAAATGAATGGTGAGAATCCACAAGTCACATTCTGGGAGGGAAAAAAAAAGAGCCAAATGAAAACACTCAGAAATAGGATAACTAAAATTCAGTATCCTCAGATCAAGGAAATAATACTACAAGTAGGCACAAATAAAGAATTTGTAGAGAGTCAGATGAAATCACACAAGTTTTAGCTGCCACCACTACAAATGAATTGAGAGCTTGAAAAAGAATGTTCCAGAAGGCAAAATATCAAAGCTGATAGTTCAGAATAATTTACCCGTAAACCTGACTTAAAAAAAAGTGGCGCTCTAGTGAAATAGAGTTCTAAGTATTCTTAATGAAAAACCTGAATTTAAGAGAAAATTTAACCCCCCCCAAAAAAAAACTAATGATAAATAACAAAAATGGAAAAGAAAAGAGGTGAACTCACAATGAAAGAGGAAATAAAAGAAATTAATAGGGAAGATTTTGTCCAATTATACGCTAAAACTCACAATCTAAATGAAATATGTATGTTTACAAAAATGTAAATTGACCCAATTAACAGAACAGGAAATAAAGTATTCCTTTAGCTATTTCAGACAAAGAAAATGAAGAAACCATAAAGTTCCAGAGGGGGAAAAAACCTTTAGATCAGATGGTTTTATAAGCAAGTTCTTTCAATTAGCACTGTGCTAATTGCTGGGGATATAAAGAAAAGCTACAATAGTCCCTTCCCTCAAGAAGCTTACATTCTAATTGGACAGACAATATGCAAACAACGCTAAACAAACAAGATATATGCAGAATAAATTTGAGATAATCAGCAAAGGGATGTACTAATCATGAGGGGAATTGAATGGTTTATTTGCAGAAAATGGGATTTCAGCTGGGAAGCCAGGAAGTAGAGATGAAGAGGAAGAGAATTCTGGGTGTGATTAATAGCCTGTGAACATGCCTAGAGTCAGGAGAGAAGTGTTGTTTGAGGAACAACAAGGATAGTATAAATGGGGCATAGACAATGTGGGAGGAAGTCAAATGTAAGAAAAATGATATTGTGAGGTGGGATAAATTATGAAGGATTTTGAAAGCCAGAGGATTTTATATATGATCTCAGGGATAACAGGGAGCCACTGGTATTTATTGAATAGGGGAATGACATGCTCAGGATTGCACTTTAGGAAGGTCAATTTGACATTTGAGTGGAAGATGGATAAGTTTTTGAGTGGTTATGGATCTTATCCAGCGGGTCACTAGGTCTTGATACAACCAACATAAATGAGAAAGATAGAGGCAGAGATGGAATGAGGGCAGGGAGGAGAATGAGATCAGCATGGATAGATTATCCTCTTTTTAGATTACCATCATCAAATCCTGCTTTTAAGATCTATTTATCTAATAAAACAGAGTAAATATTGCTTAATGGCATGTTTTATTCTCTCTTATTTGCTTTATTCTAAAAGCAGTCAGTAGGAAGCATTTTAAATCAAAACACTTAATTGTCTAGAAGATATAAGTGGAATAGGCTGACAACTTATACTGGCTCCAGGTCTTAAACAGTAGAGGTCAGCAGGGCCTTCAGTTTCATGTTTTTAAATCTAGGCAATATCTCCATGGTTGAAGTGTTAGGAGTTCTTGGAACATACAATAAGCAGTATGGCACGATGAAAGAAGATATAAATTCAAATTATCCTATTCTTTGTTGTTTGCAATATAGACAAATCATTTCACCTCTCTCTGTCTCATTCTTCTCATCTGTAAAATAAGAAGGAATGGACGAGATTATAGTATTGTACATTGTGAGCTAGTAGAGACCTTGGCAGGCATCTAGGTCAGCACTCTCACAGATAAGAAAATGGAAATCCCTAGAAACTGAGGTGATTTATCTAAAACTACCTAGATATTCAGTAACAAAGCCCAAAATTGAATACAGGTTATCTGACTCCAAATTCAGTATTATTTTCAATATGCTGTATTGCTTCCTTGATCCTCAAGATTTCCTCCAGCCCTAAATCCTAAGATCCTTTGATTTGAATATGATGTTTATGTATGATGTAAATTTATGATAAGATATCTTGCTTATCTTCCTCTTTCCTCTACATATGTGTGTATATACATGTCCATGCAAATGTACCTGAACTAGAAACATATTCATAGAAAAGGAAATAGGGTATGACACTATAATTGTAGATATGTGAAGGATAGCATCTCATGTTAACATAGTATTTTAGAGTTACAATAAGATTTACAAAAATTTTGTGATATCATCTACCTTAGTTCTGGACTTTGAATGAAGAAGGCCTGAATTTAAGTTCAACAAGAGAGATTTACTAACTGCATGACTCTAGGCATGTCTCAACCTTTATTTGTGCCAGTTTTATCATTTGTAAAATGCAGATAGCAATAGTATCTACCTTGCAAGATTGTTGTGAGAATCAGATGAAAAAATATTTGTTAAAAAATACTTAGCATAGTGCCTAGCATGTAGTACATATTATATGATAATAATAACCAAAAATAATTATCATGATTGCTATGTACTTGGTACTGGTTAAAAGCTTTATAATTATTTCATTTCATCCTCACAGCAATACTGAAAAGAGGTGTTATTAATATTCCCATTTACAGATGAAGAAACTGAGCAAAAGTTTGAGTAGGGCCACACAGCTGCATAAGTGTTAGTTGTTATTTTTATTGTGCTCTAGCTAAAGATTGATTTTTTAAAAAATAAGCCTTATAATAAGGAAAATGCTACTTTGCTTTTTTAGATGATTATTTATGTCTGTCATTCAAATGGAAATAGGAAGGGGCTCATGATAGAGACTGGAACTGCAATTTTATTCTGAAATTTCCAGGTAGGGAATTCTACCAGTTTAGGTCAGCACTTTTTCAACATCTTGTAGTTTTTGAGAGCTGCCAAGAACTCTGAGATAACTCATTTAACTTTTAGAAAATAAGCAATTTGGATTATTGAGATAGTATCCTGGTGGAGCCATGGTGGCAGAGATCAGACAGGATTCTCTGTAACCTCCTCTAACCTCCCCTCAAACCAACAACATATGAAGCCTCTAGACTGATTCTGAAGCAGCAAAATCCACAGTATCTGGAGAAAAACACAATTCTGCAGGAGGATGCTCTGGAGGAACCTCAAAACAGGTCTGTTTTAATGGGGCAGGGGGTGGCCTACTGAACCCAGACTGCAGCGCAGGGAGACCGGGGCAGGGAGCTGGAGCAGGGAGCTGGAACAGGAGTCGGAACAGGAGTGGGAGCCTTGTGCTTTTCACACACCTGGGAGTCTTCTGCGGGCCTCTTGGAACAATTTGTCCTGATTGTGGGCAGGTGGTTTGGAGGGTCTGCCTTTTGAGGGGGATAGATTGTGAACCACTGAACCCCTGATGAGCATCGGACCTAGCTGCCATTACTCAGCACCTTAAAGCAATCAATCAAACAACAGGACTGATAAGCACCAGAAATAATTCAATCAGCGGAGCTGCCCAGCCCCTGACATATGTCAATCAGCAGAACTGCCCAGTTCCTGAAATAACTCAATCAGCAGAACTACCCCAGGGCAAATTAAAGCAGCTGTCCCACCTCTGCCCTAAACAGACCTTTAACACCTAAACAGACTAAACACCTTTAAAAAAAAAAATGAATAAAAAACCAAAAAGAGCTCTCACCATAGACAACTTGTTTGGAGAGAGGGAAGAACAGACCTCAAATCCTGAGGCCCCTAAAGGTAAAGCAACTCCAGAAAAAGCCCCAAAGAGAGACATAAATTGGTCTCCATGTCACAAGGCTTTCTTTGAAGATTGCATAAAAAATCTTAAAAGAGAGTTAGAAGAAACATGGGGAAACAAAATGAGATCACTGCAAAATAAAATAGAAAAAATGGAAAAAGAATGCAATGAACAAAAAAAATGTAATTGGTCAATTGCAAAAGGAACTAAAAACAGTAACTGAAGAAAATAAGACATTAAAAATTAGAATCGAACAATTGGAAATTAATGACTCATCAAGACTTCAAGAATCAGTTGAACAAAAACAAAAAAATGAAAAGATAGAGAAAAACATGAAATATCTCCTAGGAAAAACAACTGACCTGGAAAATAGATCTAGGAGAGACAATCTAAGGATTATAGGGCTTCCTGAAAGCCATGATGAAAAAAAGAACCTGGACACTATATTCCAGGAAATCATAAAAGAAAACTGCCCTGATATTTTACACCCAGAAGGCAAAATACTCCTTGAAACAATCCACCGATCACCTCCTGAAAGAAACCCAAAAATTAAGTCCCCCCGAAATATCGTGGCTAAATTCCAGAACTATCATACCAAGGAAAAGATATTACAAGAAGCCAGAAAGAAACAATTTAAATATCGGGGAGCTACAATTAGGATTACACAGGACCTAGCAGCTTCTACTTTGAAGGATCGAAGGGCCTGGAATCAGATATTCCGAAGGGCAAAGGAACTTGGATTACAGCCAAGAATAAGTTACCCAGCTAGAATGAGCATTATCTTCCAGGGAAGAAGATGGTCTTTCAATGATATAGGAGAATTTCACCTATTTCTACTGAAAAGACCAGAACTGAACAAAAAATTTGATCTACAAACACAGAACACAAGAGAAACATAAAAAGGTAACAAGAAAAAATAACTCTTGAGAACTATATTTATGTTATACTTATAGAATGAGGGTTGATTTTATGAATCGATTATTACATTATGATTATGATATGATTACTGTGATTTTATGATTATTATCATATGATTACTGTGATTTTATGATTATTATTATATGTTTATTGTGATTTTATGAATCTTATGATATAATAAACTGAAAAAGAAATTAGAGGTAGAAAAGGGATAACACTGGAAGAAGAGGAAAAGGAGGTAAAATAAGGGAAATTACATCACATGTAGAGGCAAAGAAAACCTATAATGATTGAGGGGAGAAAAGGGAGGGGAATGAGAATTGGGTTAATCTCCATCTCATCAGATTTAGCTCAGAGGGAATAATAGACGTACTTATAAGGAAACTGGAGGGAAAGGGGGGAAAAAAGGGGTGGCTGGGGCTCTAAAGGGGAAGGATTGTTTGAGGGAAGTGGTTTTCAAAAGCAAAATAGTAGGGAGGAGGGAAAGGGGATAAAAAAGAGAAAAGCATAAGCTAGGGTAAATAAGATGGCAGGAAATACAGAATTAGTTATTTTAACTGTGAATGTGAATGGAATGAACTCTCACTTAAAGCAGAAGCAGATAGCAGAGTGGATTAAAAACCAGAATCCAACAATATGTTGTATGCAAGAAACACATCTAAAACATAGAGATACATACAGGGTGAAGGTAAAAGGCTGGAGCAGAATCTATTATGCTTCAGGTGAACAAAAAAAAGCAGGGGTAGCAACCCTGATCTCAGACCAAGTAAAAGCAAAGATAGACTTAATTAAAAGAGACAAAGAAGGAAATTATATCTTCCTAAAGGATACCATAGATGATGAAGCAATATCAATACTAAACATACATGCACCAAGTGGTATAGCATGGAAATTCCTAGAGGAAAGGTTCAGAGAGATGCAAGAAGAAATAGCAAAACTATAATAGTGGGGGATCTCAACCTCCCTCTCTCAGAACTTGATAAATCAAACCACAAAATAAATAAGAAAGAAGTTAAGGAGGTAAACAAAATGTTAGAAAAGTTAGGTATGATAGATCTTTGGAGGAAATTAAAT
>JAJPUD010000359.1:617211-652443 GCA_023553655.1 Myrmecobius fasciatus
CTAGTGGTTCTGTGAAACTGTCATCTGATCTCCTTATCTAAGAACCCCTGAATCTTGCTATTTAAACTATTGCTGCCTCCCTTAAAACCTCAGGTCTTTCTATATGCTCTACATTTGAACTTTCTCTTATGTATTGTCTTTTTCCAATGATCTGCCAAAGTGGTCTGACCTCTCAGCGTTAGTTTCCTTATCTGTAAAACGGGGATAATAATAATAATAAACATTTCGAAGGATTGTTCAGAGGAACAAATGACATACTACATGTAAAGTACTTTGTAAATGTTAAAACAATTTATAAATACAAGCTTATGGTGACTAAAAAAGTCTGAAAGACATAATTTCTGGGTAATTTAGTAATTTTATTAAATAAATCCGGCACATTTATTAACAAAAGGATGGTCATTTGATCACCTTTCTTAGACCAAAGGCAATCTTCACAGGTCTCATGGTTTATATCCTTTGAAGAGTAGGAGTTTTTCAGGGTGGGATTCAACCCTGATTGGTTAACAATAATGAAAAAAATGAAAAATGAATATTACAATGAGAGACTGAGAGTGGCATCCCCCATCTTGGACAACTTAGACAAAAGAGTTTGTCTCTACCCAAGCTTGATTGAATAGAATTCACCCTAAGCTAGAGATTCCTTGGAGTTATTTGGGATCTGATAGAGGAGATTAACTCATCTACATAGACTGAGATCTTGAAAATAGAGAAAGGAGAAACTCTGAATCACCCCAAATCATTAATTATTAATAATCATTTTCCTGAAGCTATTATATGTGTGTATAATATGGGGGCAGATAAATGTACATACATCTATCTATCTATATATATGTACATATATGTATATGTGCATGTCTATATGAATTTGTGTGTTATATATTTCACCTAATGAACTGTATGTCTCTGAAATGATCTGTCTCCTAGCTCCTCTGAGGCTCAAATAACACCTTCTGGAAAGATCTTTCCTAGTAACTTCCTCTTGTTCTCACTTGTGCCTCCCTTCTGAGATCATCTTTCATTAATATACATATATATATATGTATGTACATTGTATGTATATATACATATATATGTATATAGTGTACATACATTTTTTTGGCATGTTGTCCCACCTTTCAGAATATAAACTCCTTGAAGGCAGGCAGCATGTAAAAGTCTAATACATATTTTTGGTTGACTGGTTTAGTTTCCACTAGAATACACAAGACTAGAGAGATATGGTAAGACATTTGTTATTATTAGTCTTGATGGTTTGTTCTTCATTTTCAAGAAGGACCATGGTATCAGGGAGGTGATGCCATTCCATGCAAGTGAATTGTTTTAAGTGAGGGAAGGCTATGCAAGACCACCTGTTTCATTTTCTCCTCTAGAGCCATTTGGGTTCAGTGGCTAGATATAGATTAGGATGACTGGAGATGGCCCTTCTTATGACATTAAGAGTAGTGGCAAAGAAGTGAGCATGATAAGAAGAGGATCAGGTCACTGCTTTAAGAATCACAGAAAGAGATGGACTCATTGAGATTTTGTTTAAAACATCCCATATCTCTCTATGTATCTTGGAACAGATTACTCCTGGAGTATCTTCATGTCATGTAGTTCTAAAATTGAATTCTTCTGTCTGTTCAGATAGTTTACAAAGTTTGAATAATAATAGTTTGAGGAAGGTGATAGTAAAAAATACTTCTTTACTCTCCAATGTATTGATGACTCATAAACTTTTAGCAGTAAATCTAATATTATTAATAGATTGAGGATATAATTTATTCCACTTGGTATAGTCCAAAATTATCAAATTATTAGGGAGATTTTCCCTCTGATCCTTATAATTTACAGTTAGAAAATACTGTGACTGATTATTTGCGGCATTTCTGATGGGATTTATGTCTTTTTTAGAGTTCTCCTTTTTAGACTCTTATGGGTGTGTTTTTTTTTTTTTTTTTTTTTTAACACAAATCACATCCCCAAACTCCTATTACCAGAATTCCCATCTTCCTCATAATATCTACAAAATCACATCTCTATTTCTTACTCTTTCCTATACTGTACTTCCATTTATTCCCTAGGCCATTTTATTAAATTAAATTAATTACTTATCAATTAATTAATCAAATTCAGACTTATTAAATCTGATTTTTGATATCTAAATGATGGCCTTCTTCTTTGCGTTGATTGATTCATTCCTTGTCTGATTTCTATAATCAGTCCTTATCCAAGTCCTGAGCAGTCTCAGGAACTATATGAGCTACCAAGCATTTACACACACACACACACACACACACACACACACACACACAAACACACATTAAGGTTTGAAAAGCACTTCATATATGCTAATTCACTTGATCTTCACAACCCTGTGAGGGATTATAACCCTCAATTTACAGTAAAGAAACTAAAGCAGAGAAAGTATAGATGACTTGCCTGGGGTCACATAACTAGTTAATTTTGGGAGCAGAATTTGAGTTCAGGTTTTTGTGACTTTGGGACCTGGGCCTCATCAGTCATACCACCAAGCTCTTTCTAATGGCTAAGAACTATCATATGGGTTCTGCCCAGTAATGTACTAATTAGGACTAAGCAACCAATCATCAAACCAACCAATCAAAAAACCTTGCTGATTTGCATTTAGAGGGATTTTAAAAATGATTCATCTTAAAAAGGTAAATTTAAAACAAATCAAAGTGAGGAATAAACTTGTAGAAACAGATTGCTATAGTAGTGGTCCCATTACTTAAGGCTAAATAAGCACAATTTTATGCCCATTCAATTGATACCTCAAATAGGGGTTGACTCATGGTTGTTTTCTGCCACCTGCTGGTAAATTACAGAATTTTACATAATGTGAAGCCAATCAACTTCCTTATCCCAATTTAGTATTTTACAAATGAGGAAACTTAACTTGAGAAAAATAAACTAGCTTGTCCAAACCACACATGTTAGTGCTAGACTGAATTATAGACAGGTCTAATGATTACAGAAGTACATATTTCTTCCATTAACATCCCAGAGTAGTTATTGATATCTTGGTGTTGAAATGAGATTCATAGCCTTTTTAAGAGATGCCACAATCGGGGCAGCTAGGTGGCGCAGTGTTTAGAGCACCAGCCCTGAAGTCAGGAGGACCTGAGTTCAAATGTGATTTCAGACACTTCCTAGCTCTGTGACCCTGGGCAAGTCACTTAACCCCAATTGCCTCAGCAAAAAAGAAAAAAAAAAGAAAGATGCCACAATCAAAACTAAGTGAATCATATACAAGAGACTGAAGGCAAGAAGGATTACTTGAAATGAAAAATTCAGTATAGAACAAAGAATCCCATAATGTATTAGATAAAAATCCTGAGTTTCAAAATAATAAATGGCATGCCAATGTGAAATGTGTTAGAAGAACTTTGCTCAACATTTAAAATAGTCATAATGATATCAATCCTAACTAACACAGAAGGAAAAGGTGAGGATCAAGGTGGATAATGTAGATAAGAGCACTTTGAAAACTGAAGTATTATATTTCCAAGGGATTTTGTAAATTTTAAAGGCTTTATTTTAAGATTATAGAATTTTAGAGGTGAAAGGAATTTTAGAGTCCAGTTTTTAATAATCATAATTAGGTATTCATTTTTGTACATAAAGAAAAAAAGCTACTTTAATATGGCAGGGGTTAGGAGAGTGCTAACCCCCACAATTTGGAAAATCCTTGTAAAACTTTTTGGTCATCCATTCATACCAGAGAAAATGTCTGATTTTTTTTCTTTTCCTTTTATGGGATATTTATGGTACTTTATTATAAAAATTTGGATTGATATTATACAATATTATGCTCACATTTTGTGTACTCCTGTACTTCTATACTTTTTCTGTGTTGTCTGCTGGCCTTTGGGTGTCATTTGGAAGCTTCTTCAAAACTTCCAAAAATTTGCATTTAATTTCTTATGCTGACCTGTGATATAGTGAGATTATGATGGAGAAAATTAAGATGGGGAAGGAATAACTGTATTCTTCTACTTTACTTTCTACTAAGACTACAATATGGTATAGAATGTAAATTCCTTGTAAACAGGGACAGTTTCAATTTTTGTCCTCTATAATGTGCTTTTCTATAATTTAATTTTAACTGTTAATTACTTTTGAAATTGAAATTTTAAATTTGTTTGAATTTAAAATGTTAAATTAAATTATGTTTTTAAAATTAAGTAACATTTTATTTTCAACTGAACAGCTTCCATCCCTCCTCCCGCAGTGAGAAAACAAGAAAACAGAACCCTTTACAAACATGGATAGTCCAGCAAAAAAATTCATCCACTAGTAATGTTCAAAAAGATATGTCTCAGTCTGCACTCTGACTCTATCACTTCTACCAGGATGTGAGCAGTATGTTTTATTATGAGTATTTTGGAATTATGATTGGTTATTTTGTTGATCAAAACTTTCAAAGATATTTTTTTCTGATATTGTTATTGTATAAAATATTCTCTTGGGTCTGCTTAATCACCCCATTAAGTGGAATGAATTTAAATATATGATGGAAGACACTTGAAATCAAGTGTCCTATAGCTGTTAGGCTATAGCCAATATAGATGGATTTGTAGAAAGTCTGGGAAATATCTCTCTGGTGATGCTTTTATTTTTTATATGACACTAATCAAAGGATGATTTGGAAGATTATTCTCTGTATGGCCAAGGCAATCAACTTCTCTTCCTAAGAAAGCTCTGGATGTGCATATATAGATAAATATTCCACTTGCACAGTATTACTGTTCTTTTCAAGGATTTGGTCAGAAAGATAATTTTTTGTTCATTGAAAGTTTTTTGTATCATATATCTTTTAATGGTCATCTATTATAAGGATTTTTTTTTTTGCTTTTTGCTGAGGGAATTGGGGTTAAGTGATTTGCCCAGGTCACACAGCTAGGGAATGTCAATATTATCAGGATTTTTTTTTAATTTTTTAAAAATTTTTTTTATTATTTTTAATTTTTAAAATTTTTTTTAATATTTTGTTTATTTATTTTTTATTTATTTTTATTATCAGGATTTTTTTAAAAAAAATTCTACTTTTGGCCTTTAGGAGAGTAATCGGAGAGAAGCAGGAAAGAGAAATGAGCTTGAGAAAAATAAGAGGAAAATCTTGAGGAAGTTTGGACTAGTGAAATAGGTAAAGGTTTGATTATGAGGAAGAGAAATGTGAAAAATCTTAAGAAATCTTCAGACTCTGGTACTGTTTCAAGTTATCTTTCCAGGTTGATAGAGAAACATGACCAGGAAAAAATTAAATATAATAGAAAATTAAATAAAATTATAAAATAGAAATTAAATAGAATATAAAGGATTGTGGATTTTTTTTTAAATAAAGCTTTTTATTTGTATAACACATGTATGGGTAGTTCTTCAACATTGATTCTTACAAAGCTTTCCTTTACAAATTTTCCCCCTAGTCCCCTCCCCTCCCCTAGATGGCAGGAAGTCCACTACATGTTAATTATATTAAAATACTCGACAAGTCAAATATGTGTATACATATTTCCATACTTATCTTGCTGTGCAAGAAAAATTTTATCTACATGAACAAAAAAAAATCAGAAAAAGGAAACACACTGCAAGCAAACATCAATATAGAGCATGAAAATGTTATGTTGTAGTCCACTTTCGTATCCCTCTCTCTGGGTGTATATGGCTTTCTTCACTGAACAGTTGGAACTGGTTTGAAACATTTCATTGTTGAAGAGAGCCACATCCATCAGAATTGATCATCATTGTTGTTGCTGTGTATAATGATCTTCTGGCTTTGCTCATTTCATTCAGCATCAGTTCATGCTGAGGCAATTGGGATTAAGTGATTTGCCCAGGGTCACACAACTAGGACATATAAGTGTCTGAGGCTAGATTTGAACTCAGGTCCTCCTGACTTCAGGACTGGTGCTATCCACTGCACCACTAGCTGGCCCTCTAAATACCTTAAATAATGACTACAAACAAATTCTAGAGCAGCAATATCCACAAAAACATGGAGTGAAACAATTTTCTAGCCCAAGACAACTTAGAAGGTTGTCAGGAAAGGTCTGTTGCACAAGGCTGAAAATGGAGTGTTGTCTTGTGCAGAGTGGATCCCAGCAAACCAGGAGCAGTCTTAGACCTTATTGAAGAGGAGCTTGACATGTTAGATGTGTATTTTGGGGAGTTTAATTTCATAACTGAGTGGAGGACAGACTGTAATAGAGAGACTTGAGGCAAGGAGAGCAACCAGCAGATTATTGCAGTGACTCTAGGAGTGAGGTGATGAAGGGAGGCATGAGAACTATTACGAAGATAAAATCAGTAGATTTTGGCAACAGATTGAATTTGGTGATAAGGAGGGGGAACTGAGAAAAAGTGAGGAGTCAAAGGATGATACTTAAGGTATGAGCCTAGATGTTTGGAGATTGATGGTGTCCCTTGCATAACAGGGAAATTTGGAGTCGGGAAGATCTTTGGAGAAAGAAAATAAAGTCAGTTTGGGATATACTGAGTTAAAGATATGGAGAAGATGTCCATACGATTCAAGAAAAGGTTCAAGATAAATGAGAGACAGTAAGTGATGAGACTAGAAATCAGCAGAGGTTAGAGCTACATAAACACATCTGAGAATCATTATAGGATAGAAATAATAATTGAATATATGGGAGGCAATAAAATCACCAGATTTGAATATGTTTTAGTGGGGATTTCTTTCATATCTAGGTTGCCTGTTGAGATTCCTTTAACCTTCAGAGTCCCTAACAATGAGGATCAAGATTATTCCTATTTATCTACTGCTGAAGGGATAGGAGTAAAAGGATAAACAGTATAGGGAAGACTTTTCAGGTATATAGTGACACCAGGAGGAATTGAGTTCTCAAAAAGTGATGATAAAAGTGCCAATAGAAAAGGTTTAAGTAAATATTTGTTAATTTTGGACTAAGAATCTCAAAGGGTAGATTGAAAGATCTGGCACAGAGACTAGGGAGTAAATTTTAGGTAAATGGGAATAAATAATTTGGTAGTTGGATATATTGATTGAGGTTTGGAGAAGAGGAATTCTAAGAAGGTGATGAAAAAAGACATTAAATATCAGATTATTTCCCCTCTATCCCATAAACATTCAGCAACCTCTCATTGTTTGAGGTTCATCCAATCCAAATTTATCATCCAACCTTGATTCTTATAGCTGTTATCTGCTGACTCCCAAAATATTCTCTCTCAATTCTTAATGAATTTAAGGCTTGATTTATAGTCTCTCTCTCTCTACCTCAATGTACTACAACCCAAGTTAACTCATTTCATTTTTAGGAAGATGAAAGTGGAACTAACCACAAGGAAACACAAAATCTAAGCAGTTTAATTGAAGGCATTTTAGGAGTACAAGATAGGAATGAGACCAGAAAAAATTTTAGTGTGTCACACTTTTTATACAAAAATGTCAGTTTATGTGAAGCAAAAACTCCACCAGGTATGACGCAACAGACTTTATAAAATAACTGCTGATGTTTTGTTGAGGTAGGACTAGTGATTAATCAAGCATTGTTTTTTGAGGAATTTAAAAATTTCTGATCCCAGGGAAGAATATCCCCTGGGGCACACCATATCATTGATATCTATATGATGTAGATAAATTTAGCCTAATTTTTACATCCAGAAACAGGGCCTATTTGCTGGCTGAAATGCCTTTGTTTAGGTAATCGTAATCCCCTTTCCCTTTTTCTGTCTTTCCTAAGAAGGTACTTTCCTGGTTCTATGGAGATGCTGATACTTGTATTTAAAAATTTACTTTCTTAAGTAAGCTGAAAATATTGGCTAAACTATATGAGCTATTTTTTTTAGTGCATCATGTAGGAAAGGGGAAGGATTGGGAGTGATACAGTTAAAGAGAGACAATTAATACTGTGGCATGTATCAGAACAAAATTTCTGAGGAAGCACTCAGAATCAAAGGGGAGAAAAGAAAAATGAGCTTTCTGGTTTCAATTGAAACAGGTATGTTCCATTGCCCATGACTTAATTTGAAATAAACCAATCTCCAAAGGTAGAATGGCCTAGACCACAAAAAAAAAAAAAAAAAAAAAAGAGCAGAGTAAAGTGAGTGATAGCTCCCTTTGCCATTAAAGCAAAGAATATCAAGACAAAAAAAAAAGAGGGATGATTAAAGGATTGAGGTCCCAGGGAGGACATGAGGAAATAGGCTTCAAAGACAAGAAAGAGGACCACTTTTCCACTGAAACAGGAGAAAAAATAGAGAAAATATGTGAGCATTCCAAAGCCATATGAATTCTTTGATTATACTAGCCTATTATGTTGTATGGGCAGGGAGAGGAGTTTACGATTGCTTTTCCAAATCCAAAAATTTTATATATATACATATATATCCATCTATATGGATTTATATTAGAATGAATTGTTTTATGCAGGATTTCCTCCCTCCCCCTTCTCTGCTTTTGATTCTTTTTCACTTTTCCTCACATTTATATCAATGGGACAAGGATAGGGAAATGAATTTTCGTGAATTCTTGATCAGAACTTTTATGGGGGTTATTGTTGGAAAAGATTTTTCCCTCTCAAGTGCTGTTTTATAATCACATTATGTCATTATAGCAAATCTTTCCTACTTTAGCTTATCTTTACCTCTATTAAAAATTTCTCATGCTAAAATTTTACCACTTTTGGTTTCAATTGCCTTAATTAGTTTTAATGTGAAATGTAAAGGGTTTTCCTCTAACACCTTCTAATTAACACTTTTAAAATTTTATTATCTTGCATCAGTCCTTACTCTTTGCATGCATCACTATTTATATGTTTAGCTCTTAAAAGTGTAATAAACTTGATCTTATTCTTTCCACACCTTCAGGTATCACCTCCACATTAACATCTTTTGGCTTTCAATGTTTACTGAAGCAAAGAAATTAAAGGAAAATTTTGAGAATCAGATAGTTATCCCTTTATTCCTCTTTATTCCTTTATTTAGTTACATAATATTAAAAGTAATGTGCCAAATTAAAAAATTCTATTTTATACCTGTTTGCACTAAAGATATTTAGAGAATGATGATTTTCTGTTTTAAGGTGCTCAGTTTTATCCTTTTTAAAGAAAAGCTCAATTAAGTTCATAATTATTAAGATTGCAAAAGATGTCTTCATTTTATAAAAGGATTTGTCACTAGGAAATACAAACCTTCTACAAAATGAAAAGGATTTAACCAGATTAGGATATAAATATAGCTTTCTGGAACATGTCTATTTCCTATAGTAAGTGCTTAATAAATGTTTGTTGCTTAATTGGTAATCATTTTAGTGAGAACCATCTCAATTATTTTTATTAAAGCTTTTTATTTGCAAAACATATGCATAGGTAATTTTTCAACATTGACCTTTGCAAAACTTTCTGTTACACATTTTTCCCTCCTACTCCCTACCCCCTTCCCTAGATGGCAGGAAATCTAATACATGTTAATTATGTTAAAATATTTGACAGATCGAATATGTATATATGTTTATACAGTTGTCTTTCTGTACAGGAAAAACAAAACAAAACAAAACAAAAAAACCTGAGAAGGAAAACATAATGTAAGCAAACATCAATAGAGAGCATGAAAATGCCATGTTGGGGTCCACATTCAGATCCCACAGGCCTCTCCCTGGGTATAGATGGCTTTCTTCATCATTGAACAACTGGAACCAGTTTAAAACATCTTATTATTGAAGAGAATCATGTACTTTAGAATTGATCATCATATAGTCTTATTGTTGCCATGTACAATGATCTCCTGGTTCTGCTGATTTCATTCAGCATCAGTTCATGCAAATCTCTCCAGGCCTCTCTGAGATCATCTTGTTGGTCATTTCATACAGAACAATAATATTCTATAACATTCATATACCATAATTTATTCAGCCATTCTCCAATTGATGGGCATCCACTCAATTTCCAGTTTCTAGCCACTACAAAAAGGGCTGCTACAAATATTTTTGCACATGTGGGTCCCTTTCTCTCCTTTAAGATCTCTTTGGAATCATCTCAAATTAAATTAAAGCAGAGGTTAGATTATATATGTAGACTTGGGTGAAAAAAGCTAAACTTAATAGTTAAAAGCTTGTGACCCTGAGGACTTTCTATTTTCAGGAAGTTATATCCGTTATCCTTTGTGACTGTATGGGTGAGAAGAATAGGAGTTTGTGAATATTTCAATGGATCGATCTGATTCCATTGTAGTACATTTGTATATATTAGAGATAGTAGGTTGAAAATTTTTATTTCAAAGTAGAATTTTAATATCATCTTGTTATTACTTCTAGTTAAAATGTCTTAGAGATAGAAGAAATTATGTAATTATAACCATAATTTTATAAACATTTTAGAATACTTTAGCACTCAAATAAATAAAATTCACATAAAATATTTTCAATATTGAATACAAATATGCAAAAATAAAATTATAAAAGCAAAATTACTTTTAGAATTAAATTTTTTTTATTAATTATCTCACTTGAATTTTTTAAGTCAATTGACTCAGCTTATTTTTTTTTAATCATTAATTGACTTATTTGGTCCTTCTAGTGCTAAATTTAAATATATATGTATATATATATATATACAGTGAATAATTGTGTGCTTAATAATAATTGAGCATAATACTCTGCTCATTATCCACAACTTTCAAGGACATTCCTATTTTTTTGCTATGTCCTCCCTAGGAATTCTTCTCCTAGGGTGTGTACCAAGAAAAAGGAAATGAGTTGGGGAAAAAATAATTAATCTTAAAAACAACTCCTTAAGCAATAAATTGCTTTTCATCTTTAAATCTTAAAGCTTCCCTGATGAGGGGAGGAGAATAATGATGACTAGAAAATTAGAAGAAAACTAGGTTGTTTAAAGAAATGAATTATCAATATATTACAGTATTTTATTGTAAAGTTTTAATAAAAGTTGTATTTGCCTACAGGAGAGGAGTATGCTTTCCTAATGATAATAAAGGGCCAGATAACACATTGATAAGTATCACTTTTTTCAGTAGTTGACAAACTAGGAGTTGGGTAGTAAAAATATTCTTCCCATTTTGCCAGGCAAATACTGAGATTTTTGTCTTAGTATTAAGTATTATTCTAGTCTTAGAGATAAAAGGTCATCTAATTTAGTCCCCTTATTTGATAAATGAGCAAAGAGAAGTCCAGAGAAATTAAATTATTTGATAGTGGTCACATAGGTAAGCAAGTGGTAGAGATGGGAACCAAACCTTCTGCCTTTACACCAACATTTTTAATTGTAAGAAGCTATCTCCCTTAGTTGAATTCCCTTCTAATGAATGGCAGTTATGAAGCACAGTAATTTCCATGGGAAAACATTTTTTTTGTTGGATTCAAATTTATTTTTTGTGATACAACAATAACCAAAAAAACATATTTTCAATCTTGAAGAAATTGTTTATTGTACAAAATGCAATATGAATGTGCTGATCATGAAAATGCTCTGCTCAAGGCTGCTGAAAGCTATTTCCTTCAATTATGCCTCTGACTCTTTCTTCTCTTTTCTTATTTCATACTCAAATGCTTTTGTTTAACTTAAAACAAAAACCAAAATTCAACTTACATGAAAATAATATCTTCAGATATAGGATTCACCAAATTTACAAGAATTCAAACCATTCTCCAATTGATAAATGGTCAAAGGATATGAACAGACAATTTTCAGATGAAGAAATTAAAACTGTTTAGTCATGAAAAAATGCTCTAAATCATTATTGATGAGAGAAATGCAAATTAAGACAATTTTGAGGTACCACTATATACCTCCCAGATTGGCTAAGATGATAAGAAAAAATAACGATGAATGTTGGAAGGGATGTGGAAAAATTGGGACACTAATACATTGCTGGTGGAGTTGTGAACTGATCCAATCATTCTGGAGAACAATTTGGAAGTGTCCAAAGAGCTGTCAAACTGTTTATACCCTTTGATCCAGCAGTGTCTGTACGAGGCCTGTATCCCAAAGTGATCATAAAAAAGGTAAAATGACCTATGTGTGCAAAAGTGTTTGTACCAGCCCTTTTTGTGGTGGCAAGAAACTGGAAACTGAGTGGATGTCCATCAATTGGAGAATAGCTGAATAAGTTATGGGATGTGAATGTTATGGAATATTATTGTTCTATAAGAAATGATCAGTAGAATGATGTCAGAGAGGCCTGGGGAGACTTACATGAACTGATGCTAAGTGAAGTAAATAGAACCAGGAGAACAGTGTACACAGTAACAATAAGATTATATGATGATCAGTTTTGTCAGACATGGCTCTTTTCAACAGCAAGGTGATTGAGACCAGTTCCAATGGTCTTGTGATATGAGAGCCGTCTGCACCCAGAGAGAGGACTGTGGGCACTGAGTATGGATCACAACATAGTATTTTCACCCTTTTTATTGTTGATTGCTTGCATTTTGTTTTCTTTCTCATTTTTTTTTTCCTTTTTGATCTGATTTTTCTTGTACAGCATGACAATTGTAGAATTCCACATGTTTAACATATTGGATTACTTGCCATCTAGGGGAGGAGGTGGAAGGAGGAAAGGGGAAAAAATTAGAACACAAGGTTTTGCAAAGGTGAATGGTGAAAATTATCTATGCATATGCTTTGAAAATAAAAAGCTTTAATTAAAAAAAAGAATTCACCTGTTGTTTTTCTTTTGCGGAAGGACATTATTATTGAGATTATTTTAGAGGTAGATAATTTACTCAGATGAATAGTCGACTCATTTAAAAATCCTTTATTTTTGCCAAATCATTCTGAGTACAAAGCCTTTCTCATTAATGGCATTGTTGAGGTTGAGAAGGGGAGACCCCCAAAACCCCAGACTGCTGTTGCTAAGTATCTCAAAAGAATTTGCAGGCTTGAACCCATCTCCTAGTCAAGAGGCAAAGTTTATTAAAAGCAATGTAATGCCATTACTGAGCTGACTGAATTCTAATAACCCGGTAAAGAGACTGAAGCAAGGAGATACACTTATACAGCTCTTGATCATAGCTATGTTAATTCTATGACCTGAAAGTAAAGCTAGGAAGTAATCTCCAGATGAATTAAGGGTGGTCTTCAGATAGATTGGGTGTGCTCAGTTTCCTGAGGCAGATTCCAAAGCCAGAAGACCAAGGACTCATTAGAATAGAAGCCCCAAGGTCAGGGAACCCCTAAATCACATTACATCAGCATCACCAAAAAAATAAAGAAAAGAACACTTTTCAAGCTTGCATTATACAGTGAAAGAAGTTTTGAAATGATCATTGTAGCAAACTTCAAAAGCTTAAATTATTGATCCAGTAGGCCTTCAGGAATTAAAGATTAAAGAACCATCATTTAATATTGTCTATCTGCATGTAGATCTCTTTCATTATTGTATGTCAAAACCCAAGAAAAATGGAATATAGTATCACTGGCCTTCTGGGATGTCAGAGAACTATTTTTTTTTCCTGAATTAGATTTATAGTACTTAAGAATAAGAAAATATAAGCAAGGGATTTAGAAAAAGTAATATTTTCATGACATAGAAACTGGTCTATACTCAGTAAATTACAATCTCCCTGTTTGTAAAGTCTTTACAGACCCTTGCAAAATTCTCTCTAGGTAGCCACTGTTAAAGAACATAAATCACAAAGGAAGAGGGGGTGGTTAACATTCACTGAATTAATTCTACAAATCAGCTAGTTATCACCTTGGAAATTACAGAGAGGAAAGCCTTGGAGAGAGGAAATGTTTGTTTGTTGTTTTTTTAATCACAGTATAAAACAATAGCACATTAGAGCTTAGACCAAAAAAATGTAGTCCAAATTTTTCATATGTTGTGAAGGATAACAAGACATAGAGATGACAATTCTAAAAAGTGTGTTTATTACTCATAATTTCAATTAAGGTATTTAGCAAAATGCTGTAGTCCTTATAATTTTAAAATGTACAAATATCTCTTTCATGGATTTAGATAATTAATCAAAGGTATAAAATGAATATGGACAATTCCTATAAACTTCTATCAATTATGTTAAGCAATCAAAAATATAAACTAGTTATGGAAAAAGATTTTATTTTTAGGGAAAGGATGAAATGCTTCCAAACAAATGAAATGAATTGATACTACACTGGACATATTTTGGAATTGATTAAAGAGAATCAGTCACAGCTGGTGTGTTGTGGATAAAACAGAAGGCTTATTTCAGAATCCAGGATTCCATTAGTAGACCCACCTAGAGTCAGAACATTTCTACCTAATTCCTTGAGGGGAACTTTCAAGGGGAGAAGACTTAGTAAAGTTTGAAGATTCATAATATTTGGACATCCTATTCTTTTTTTTTTTTTTTTTTTGCTTTTTGCTGAGGCAATTGGGGTTAAGTGACTTGCCCAGGGTCACACAGTGGACATCCTATTCTTGACAATATGTGTGTCTCTGGACAAAACTGGAGAAAGGCAGTTTCAACCTTCTTTAGGGGCTTCAAATCTTGGAGTCCAATAAAGAGGTACACTTTAGGCAAAAGAAAAAAGAAAGGATGGTCATCCAATTAGAAAACATGAATTCCTCTTTTGCCACATGTGCTGAGATTGACAGTACTTTCTCCTGTATTGTGTTATATTTATAGTAGAGTATTTCCAGACTTCTGGGTGGAATGATTTTGTATCAACTATTCTTACAGTTACGTTAGCATAGCAGATAGAGTGGTGGGTCTGAAGTTGGGAAAACCTGAATTAAAATTCTGCCTCAGACATTTATTCACTTTGTAATCCTGGGCAATTCATTTAATCTCTCATCCTGTTTTCTAATCTAATCTAATCTTATGTATAATCTATTAAATGGTAATAATGATAGCACTTATCACGCAGGGTTGTTATGAGAATCAAATGTCTTCCTATGGCATGTATCTAGAATGTTACACTAACATACTCTCATCTAATCCAACTCCTTCTTTTGCTAAAGGGGAAGTTACTTCTCCAAGATCACAAGTACTATAAATGGCAGAAAAATTAATGTTCAGATCTTCTGACTCCCAATTCATTGCTCTTTCCACTGTACTATATATATTTATAATAATAGCATTTTATTTTTCAAAATACATGCAAAGATAGTTTTCAACATTTCACTCTTGTAACCTTGTGTTTCAAATTTTTCTTCTTCTCTCTCCTAGATAGCAGGTAATCCAATATAAATTAAAATATACAATTTTTCTAAACATTTTCATATTTATCATGCTGTGCAAGAAAAATCAGATCAAAAAAGAAAAAAAATGAGAAAGAACAAAACAAGCAAGCAAACAACAACAACAACAACAAAAGGTAAAAATGCTATGTTATGATGCCCATCCAATCCCCATAGTCCTCTCTCTGGATGTAGACAGTTCTCTCCATCACAAGTTTATTGGAATTGGCCTGAATTACCTCATTCTTGAAAAGAGCCATGTACTATACTTTTTATCTTTTTTTTTTTTTAAATCAATGAGTGGGATATAGGAAGAGATGGAATATTCTTGTAATGGGTGAATGGGATGATCATCCATCCACTCATCTATACAGGGTATATATGGAAAAGTGGATGGGATCACTCATGTGGACATGTGATTATTTACTCATTTTTTGGGCTCCCTATCTCATTCCAACCTGCTTTCAAATTGACTAGTCTAGGTTCTCAGAAATAGATTATCAGCACATGGAAACATCCAAATGTTCTCAGGATTTAGAGGTAAATGAATATTAACATGAAATAATGGAGGGAACATATTCCCCCTTGTCTGGAACAGGTGTAAGACCCCCTTTCCCAAGTTAACTAATCAGAGACATCTTCAGGTACAAAGAGAAAGCATTTATTTAGTCCCTACAGGGAGAGGCACACCCAGGAGACATCCTAGCTCCTCCCATGTGCTCGACCCAACCCGCAGGAAGTAGAACACCTGGTAAAATAGGAAAAGACCCAACCCTTTTCATTGGATAGTGTCTGTTTCCTGTGGGTCATGTCACTTCCTGTAACTTCATTGACTGAGGGTCTGACCTTCCATCTCTGGGAATAGGGATCATATGACTTAGGCCTCATCTCAGATTTCTTGAGAAAACTTTATCCAATCAGTCCCATTCACCCTTTTTATCAGAATCCCCATTAATGCATTTCTACAAACTGACCATTACCACCAATGCATTCAGTATTTATGGGAGAGAGTAGGCACACATATAAATCTAGCATGGAAGCATAAAATGGAAAAGAAGCTATATGAAAAGTTTAGTTAAATGCTGGACTCTAGGTTTTGTTGTCATTGGTCCATTTGGGAACATTTTTTTCCATACAAAACCAATTCTCTACTGTTTGCCAGTTGGCTCTCACTGCTGTCCAACTAAAAAAATCTTATTTCCTTCTATACTAAAACCTATGTGGCATTTAAAAGTTTTTTTTCAATATGCAATCATCCATCATATTGTAAGAAAATGTTCACTACTTATATTCCATATCTCTAAGTCAGAGAACTACAAAGTTGTCAAGGTGACTCTTTACATCTTAGATGAGACCAACTAGCATTTCGCTAGCTAGGATTTATAAAAATAGAGTTCACAGTGAAAAGCTTGAGTTGATTCTCTAGGCAAAGCAAATCAGCCTCGCTAGCTTTGTTTATATACAGCAAAGCTATTGCAGTACCTGCTTTCTCCCTTTCTGCATTTTCTTTTCAATTCAGAGGGAAGCATCAAAAAGCACACATATTTTTAAGAAATTCTTTTAACCTTTAAGGCATCCTGAGGAACAGTATGTGGAAATGAAGTTCTTGTCCAATGAAGATTCTCTCCAGTGAATCAGGATTCACTAAATTAAAACTTTTGGTCAATTAATTGCTGCTGGTGCTGGACTCTTTCCTTTTTTTCCCCCCCAGGTTCTTAAATTTCTTCATAACCCCAGCCTCTATTTCAGTCTTCTATACTTATTATTGACTTAGAACAGAGGCTCCTGGTCCTCAGGGATGAGTCTTTCCTTTAAAAGGTCACTTTGCACTGTGTATACTCTTTGATCCCCCAGTGTTTCTACTGGGCTTATATCCCAAAGATATTTTAAAGAAGGGGAAGGGATTCACATGTACAAAAATGTTTGTGGCAGCCCTTTTTGTAGTGGCTAGAACCTGGAAAATGGGTGGATGCCCATCAGTTGGAGAATGGCTGAATAAGTTATGATATATGAATGTTATGTAATATTATTGTTCCATAAGAAATGATAAACAGGATGATTTCAGAGAGGCCTGGAGAGACTTACTTGAACTGATGCTAAGTGAAGTGAGCAGAACTAGGAGATCATTGTACATGGCAACAACAAGATTATACAATGATCAATTCTGATGGTTGTGGCTCTTTTCAACAATGAGATGATTCAGGCCTGTTCTAATGATTTTGTGATGATGAGAGCTATCTACACCCAGAGAGAGGACTGTGAGAATTGGAGATGCATTACAACATAGCATTTCACTCTTTTTGTTATGGTTTGCTTGAATTTTATTTTCTTTCTAATTTTAAAAATCTGATTTTCTTTGTGCAGCAAGATAATTATATAAATATGTATGCTTATTTTGGATTTAACATATATTTTAATATGCTTAACATATATTGGATTACATGCCAAGCAGGGGAGGAGTGGGGGGGAAGAGGGGAGAAAAATTGGAACACAAGGTTTTTCAAGGGTCAATGTTGAATAAAATTATCCTTGCATATGTTTTGAAAATAAACACTTCAATAAAAAAATTTTAAAAGGTCACTTGACAATTTTTTCTTATGAAAATCACCATTTTTTCAAAACCATACTTTATCCTCCAAATATCCAGAATATTAGTTAATTTTAGTTTTACCCTCCTTAGTCATAAACTGGTTATATGCCAATCCTAAAGGCCCATGTTCCCTGCAGTGCTGAATTTTAGTCATCATCTCATTTTTTTATTCTTGAAACTATTACTTTGTACATATATTCCCATTTTTAACAAATGAAAGTTCTTTATCTGCTCTCTTAAAACATAAAACTGTTTATATGCAAACAAGAACCCATTTTATCTTTCATAAGTAATTTATATCCTTATGTTTACTCCACAATGCATTCTCTCCACTGCCACATCTGACCTCCAAACCTCTCAAATCCTTTTGGAAAACTTTTCTTCATACCACATTTTAACATTTTTTATTAAGCTAAAGTTCCTATTCTATTTCTTTCAGGTATCACAATGCCTATTTATCAGAGCAACAATACACCCCTTAGTAATTAATTTTTTTCCTTTACACTTTTTTTCTTTCCCTTTTCAGTACCAAACTGCTCCATGTGAAAGGTGCTTTAAAGGAACATCCAAGTCTTCCTGACTCCAAGTCCAACACTCTATCCACTGTACCACAGCCTTTGAGATATGGTTCAATAGCTATTATTAAAAGATTTGAGGTTTTGATTGATTGCAATCTCAATATAAGCCAATAATGTTAATGTAATCTTGTTCTACTTGTAGAGAGGTATAACTTCTAGAAAGTAATTATTCCACTGACCACATGAGCTTTGTATTAAGAAATGACCAATAGAATTTATGAAGGAAATTGAAAAACCAAAGAGCACCCAGAGAATGACAGCTAGGATGGTAAATGGCATTTGTGTCTGAGTCCTAAGAGGAGTCGTTGATATAATGGGAAATGTTTAGACTAGAAGAGAGTACAATTGGAAGGAATATGGTAATTGAAGACCACCTTTGTGGAAGAGGGATACAATTTTATCATTTTAGTTCCAGAAGGAAGTACAATATTTTCAAGTTGCAACATGTAAACTTAGGCCCAATGTAAGGAGAAACTTCCTAACAATTCATACAGTCTGAGTAGAATAGTCTATTTCTAAACATAATGGAATAATTTGCATTGAAAACTTTCAAATGGAAGCTGGATAACTACTTAGTTTTTAGATTTTTTATAATGAGGAAACTTGTTTTAGTATTGATAGGACTACATGGCTTCTAAGGTTCATTCCATCTTTAAAATCCTATGGTTGGTGATTCTGATTATTTAGCAATCATTATCAAGCAAAATGTTGAAATTATGAGAGTGGACAAACTGGCTAAACATGGAACTGTATCCCTTTTCATCCATTGGTATTTATTAGATTTCCTAACTGCTGCCACTACCCAGGACAAAGCTGGGAGAAAATTTTCATTCATTAAAGATCATGGCCTTCTTGCTGCTTTTCCTCCCACTCATTTTTCTTTCCTTAATTCCTTTTATAACTTGTCCTTTGCCCTTCTATCTGTAGTTTACTTGGTGAGATTTCATTTTGCCAACTACATACATAAACTATACAAGTATAGTTTAATGTTATTCATATTTTTATTTTGGGGTTTGAAATACTATTCACTTTCAGGTCCTTTCTTTTGCCATTCCTGTAATTTTCAACAACAAATCTTATGTATGAGTCAATAATGTTATTTTTCAAATAGTAAAGGTAATATAATCTTGTGCTACTTTCATTTTATTTTTTTTTAATTTTTTGCTGAGGCAATTGGGGTTAAGTGACTTGCCCAGGGTCACACAGCTAGGATGTGTTAAGTGTCTGAGGTCAGATTTGAACTCGGGACTTCCTAACTTCAGGGATGGTGCTCTATCCACTGCACCCATCTAGCTGTCCCTTGTGCTACATTTAGAGAGGACTAAGGGATAAGTCCAAATAATATACTGAAATATTAGTTATTTCAGAGGAGCAGTATGAGTACATAGTACATAGTTCATAGTTCATAATATGAGCAGTTAAATTGTACAGATCAAACTTGTCCCTGTGTGTCTTTAGAATGTATTTAAGAAACTATAACTAAAAGTAGACTTCTCTAGGGTGGAGGGAAGAGGGAAGGAAAAAAGGAAGGGGAAAGAAATTTTATTATATTTTTTTAAAAAAATAGCAAGTTATACATAATAAATTTGTAGTTTCATGTGCAATCATCTTTTTAAAAAATTATACTGTTATGGAAATGTTTGTTTTATTTCATAAATTAAAAATAAAAATATTTTACAATGAAAATAAACTTAAAAATAAGTAACAAAAAGTGAATTTCAATATTTTAATACTAAAAGCACTGTTGGTAAAGTGTAATCATGTATTATTTCTTTTTTTTTTTTTTGCTTTTTGCTGAGGCAATTGGAGTTAAGTGATTTGCCCAGGGTCACACAGCTAGGAAGTGTTAAGTATCTGAGACCAGATTTGAACTCAGGTCTTCCTGACTTCAGGGCTGGTGCTTTATCCATTGCACCATCTAGCTGCCCCTCATGTATTATTTCTTTTGCTTTTTATTAGTGTAACCTGCAATGTAAAGGAAATTACAAAAATACAATTTTGAACTCTCAAGCTGGCTAATACTAGAGGTAGAATAGTGTAATAGATAGCTTGAAGATTTTGGAGCTAGGAAGGCCTGGGTTCAAATTCTCTTTGGAACAGTTATTAGTCGTGTTCCCTGGGTCTATTTCCTTATTTATAAAGTTTGATGACTTCTGAAAGTCCCTTCCAGTTCTACCTGATTTTTCTTGGCTGGGAGGAGGGGGGAGAAGAGATGGGAGGGAGCTTGAGAGAGGCAGTTGGGGTTCAGTGACTGGCTCAGGGTCACACAGCACGTGTTAAGTGTCTGAGGCCAAATTTGAATTTAGGTCCTCCTGACTTCATGGCTGATGCTCTATCTGCTGCACAAAGCTACCCCCTAACTCTAATTCTGAGCCTATAACCTGGATTCTAGCCTAGTATCTGTCTTGGAGCCAGTTAGTTCATGTTTCTAAGACTCAGTTTTTTCCCCTGGAAAATGAGAGCATTTGAACAAGATGTTTTCTAAGGTGCCTTCCAGCTTTGACTTGCTAAGAATTCCACTTTTTATGCCTTTTCTGCCTTATCAATTCTCTTGAGTCTCCAGTCTCTGAGTTTTCCTTTTCAAATTGTTGGATACATTTAATGGAAATGAAGAAACTTAAAGAACAATATATTTTGCTAGCCGTAGGGAACACCAGACCTAAATGTTTCATAGCAACAAATAGAGGAAAAGCCAACTGTACATTTTGGTGATGCTAATTCTTCTCTTCCTGTGTGGGTTTATAAGTCACAGGATTCACATAAATACATGCTTTCCTTAGTGCACATGTACATAGACACACAGATGGATCTCTGCCAATGATAATTATTCCTTGTTAACATACGTGATGTTTGCTCTCTAGAAACAGGACACTCTCCTTGCCCTCCATTCCCCAACCTTCAAAGTGATTGTGAATTTTGCCTTAGTGGTACAAAGAGTCATTCTACTTCTCCTGCTGTAAAGTTTTATTTTTAAGGATTTTGATTAGGCTTTGGCCATCTGCAAAACTATAAACTAAGGGAAAATATGAAGTGACTAAAGCATGAAACAATGAAAGGAAATCCCAGCCTAAAACACAACCTTAGCTAGAAAGATTGCTATTTTGTACAATAGATAACTTATTAAAAGTCAAAGTCTAATTGGATTCCCTCCTTTTTTGGGATATTTGAGAAAAAATGTAATTAATATATTGATATATAACATCTGTATCTACATTTTTTCCTTATAGTTCATCAGAAATTATGTGAATTAACATAAATAGATTTTGTGAAAATAATAGAATCATAAAGCTGGAAGGAAACTTAGTAAGCAATTTCTTCATTTCACAGATAAAGGAATTGAATGCCCATGAACTAAAGTGACTTATACAAGACCACATAGCTAGGAAGAGATAGGGATAGAATTCAAACTCAGCTTTTCTAAGTTCAAGTTCAATGTTCTTTCCACTTGTATTGTTTATTTTGATAAAGTGCTATAATGGCATAATATTTTAAAAGATTTTAAATATCCAAAATTCATTTTGGAGAAGAAATTGCAGTACTTTCAAGATTGTTTCAATCAGAAATATCCACATATAGATATTTCATGCAAATATATCAATATTTACATATATACAATATTTTATATATCTTTATGTTGAGAAGTTTTTATGCTTACTAAAAAATTGGGTGAGAGAGGTAAGATGACTTGCTAGAGTTAAACAGAAAGAATACAAATTGAGATCTTTCTGACTCCAAATCAATGGTCTATTAACTGTGCTACCTAGCATTCCATGTAACATTTTACAATTCTAAATAGTTTTTTTTATATAACAAACACAATATACATCCATTTAAGATAACTTTCCACTGTTAAATTCAGAGGATTTGGATAGACAAACATAAAGAGAAATAGAGCTTCAAAGAATTATTTTATGATGAATTTCATTTTTTTGTTCTGTAGCATTTTATTTTTCCAAATACTTGTAAAGATAGTTTTCAACATTCATTTTTGTAAGACTTTGTGTTCCAAAATTTTCTCTCTCCCTTCTCCCCTTCACAAGAAAGCAAGCCATCTGATACAGATTAAATACTTCATGTATTTCTTCATATTTGCCAGTGCACAAACTACTCAGTCACTTTTTAAATATGTTTACTCCTTTAGTATCCTCAGTGATATTCCAGTGACCAACTATAAGATTTAATTCAGCTGCTGGTAACTCTTGACTTTCTACCCTGAAATATCTTCTGCACAGAGAGAATTTGAATCATTAAATCCAAATCCTTTTGACATTCTCTATTATTATCTCATAGTAACTATTATTTCAATAATTTTTAGTAAGAAAAAAGGTGTCAAAATCAAATGCAGAAAGGCAGAAATAGTAAATGCATCTTTTTCAGATCATGATGCAATAAAAATCACATGCAATATAATGCCAGGAGAAAATAGACCAAAAGTTATTTGGAAATTAAATAATCTAATCCTGAAGAATGAATGGGTAAAAGAGCAAATCATAGACACAATCAATAATTTCATCCAGGAGAATGACAATAATGAGACAACATACCGAAATTTGTGGGATATGGCCAAAGCGGTTATAAGGGGCAATTTTATATCTCTAGATGCTTACTTGCATAAAATAGAGAAAGAAAAGATCAACGAATTGGGCTTATTGTTAAAAAAAAAACTAGAAAAAGAACAAATTAAAAACCCTCAATTAAATACCAAATTAAAAATTCTAAAAATAAAAGGAAAACTATTGAATTAATAAATAAAACTGAGTTTGTTTTATGAAAAAAAAACAACAAAATAGAAAAGCCTTTAGTTAATTTGATAAGAAACAGGAAAGAGGAAAATCAAATTGTTAGTCTCAAGAATAAGGGATAACTTTCCTCCAATGAAGAGGAAATTAGAGCAATAATTAGGAGTTACTTTGCCCAACTTTATTCCAGTAAGTTTGATAATCTAAATGAAATGGAGGAATATCTACAAAAATATAGATTGCCCAGGTTAACAGAAGCGGAAATAAATTATTTAAATTGCCCCATATTAGAAAAAGAAATAGAACAAGCTATTAACCAACTCCCTAAGAAAAAATCTCCAGAGCCAGATGGATTTACATGTGAATTCTACTAAACATTCAAAGAACAATTAATTCCAATACTATACAAACTATTTGAGAAAATAGGGACAGAAGGTATACTCCCAAATTCCTTCTGTGAAACCGATATGGTGCTGATAGCTAAACCATGTAGGGTGAAAACAGAGAAAGAAAACTATAGACCCATTTCCCTAATGAATATTAATGCAAAAATTTTAAATAAGATATTAGCAATGAGATTACAGAAAGTCATCCCCAGAATAGTACACTATGACCAAGTAGGATTTATACCAGGAATGCAGGGCTGGTACAATATTAGGAAAACTATCAGCATAATCAATTATATTAATAACCAAACTAACAAAAACCATATGATTATCACAATGGATGCAGAAAAAGCATTTGATAAAATCCAACACCCTTTCCTATTAAAAACACTAGAGAGTATAGGAATATATGGGCTTTTCCTTAAAATGATTAGTAGCATCTACTTAAAACCATCAGCAAGCATCATATGTAATGGAAACAAACTAGAACCATTCCCAATAAGATCAGGAGTGAAATAAGGCTGCCCACTGTCACCATTACTATTTAATATTGTATTAGAAGTGTTAGCTTTAGCAATAAGAGAAGAAAAAGAGATTAAAGGAATCAGAGTAGGTAATGAAGAAACCAAATTATCACTCTTTGCAGATGACATGATGGTATACTTAGAGAACCCTAGAGACTCAATTAAAAAACTACTAGAAACAATTCACAACTTTAGTGTTACAGGATTCAAAATAAATCCACATAAATCATCAGCATTTTTATATATTACCAACAAAGTTCAGCAGCAAGAGATACAAAAGGAAATTCCATTCCAAATAACAGGATAATATAAAATATTTGGGAATCTATCTGCCAAGGAAAAGTCAGAAACTATACGAACTAAACTACAAAACACTTTCCACACAAATAAGATCAGACCTAATCAATTGGAAAAAACATTAAGTGCTCATGGGTAGGCCAAGCGAATATAATAAAAATGACAATACTACTCAAACTAATTTACTTATTTAGTGCCATACCAATCAAACTCCAAAGAAATTATTTTACAGATCTAGAAAAAATAGTAGCAAAGTTCGTTTGGAAGAACAAAAGGTCAAGAATTTCAAGGGAATTAATGAAAAAAAAAGGCAGATGAAGGTGGCCTTGCTGTACCAGATCTAAAACTATATTATAAAGCAGCGGTCATCAAAACCATTTGGTACTGGCTGAGAAATAGAGCAGTCGATCAGTGGCATGGGATAGGATATCAGGACATACTAGGCAATAACTTTAGCAATTTAGTGTTTGATAAACCCAAAGACCCCAGCTTTTGGGATAACTACTCACTATTCGGCAAAAACTTCTGGGAAAATTGGAAATTAGTGTGGAAGAAACTAGGGCTTGACCCACACCTAACACCACATACCAAGATAAGATCTAAATGGGTTCATGATCTAGATATAAAGAGTGATATTGTAAGCAAATTAGAGGAACATAGTATAGTTTACCTCTCAGACCTGTGGAGATGCAATAAATTTATGTCTAAAGAAAATCTGGAACTCTTAATTGAACACCAGATAGATAATTTTGATTATATTAAGTTTAAAAGTTTCTGTACAAATAAAACTAATGCAGACAAGATTAGGAGGGAAGCATCAAATTGGGAAATCATCTTTACATTTAATGGTTCTGATAAAGTACTCATTTCTAAAATATATAGAGAATTGTCTCATATTTATAAGAATTCAAGCCACTCTTCAATAAATAAGTGGTCAAGGGATATGAATAGACAATTTTCAGATGATGAAATTAAAACCATCTCTAGTCATATGAAAAGTTGCTCCAAATCACTATTGATCAGAGAAATGTAAATTAAGACAACTCTGAGGTACCACTACACACCTGTTAGATTGGCTAAAATATCAGGAAAAGATAATGATGAATGCTGGAAGGGATGTGGGAAAACTGGGTCATTAATACATTGTTGGTGGAACTGTGAACGGATCCAACTATTCTGGAGAACAATTTGGAGCTATGCTCAAAAAAGTTATCATATTGTGCATACCCTTTGACCCAGCAGTGTTTCTATTGAGCTTATATCCCAAAGAGATCTTAGAGGAGGGAAAGGGACCCACATGTGCAAGAATGTTTGTGGCAGCCCTTTTTGTGGTGGCTAGAAACTGGAAACTGAATGGATGTCCATCAATTGGAGAGTAGCTGAATAAATTATGGTATATGAATGTTATGGAATATTATTGTTCTATAAGAAACCACCAGCAGGACGATTTCAGAGAGGCCTGGAGAGATTTGCATGAACTGATGCTGAGTGAAACGAGTAGAACCAGGAGATCATTATACACAGCAACAACAATATTACATGATGATCAATGCTGATGGATATGGCTCTCTGCAACAAAGAATTGTCTCAAACCAGTTCCAATTGTTCAGTGAAGAAAACCATATACACCCAGAGAGAGGGATATGAAATGTGGACCACAACATAACGTTTTCATGCTCTCTATTGATGTTTGCTTGCATTGTGTTTCCTTTCTCTGATTTTCTTTTTTCTTCTTGTAGATAGGATTTTTCTTCCACAACTTGTCAAGTATTTTAACATTATTAACATGTAGTGGACTTCCTGCCATCTAGGGGAGGGGAGGGGACTGGGGGTAAAATTTGTAACGGAAAGCTTTATAAAGATCAATGCTGAGGAACTACCCATACATATGTTATATAACTAAAAAGCTTTAATAAAAAAAAATGACAAAAAAAGGTGACTTAGCAGCCAATGAGTATTTCATAAATATGCTAACAGCGTTGTTTTTTTTTAAACTTATAGTATCCTTTATTTGAGAACTTTATACAATTCAATGACAATTAAAAGTTGTTTGAATTATAAGTAATATCAAGCTGCTTCTCTGTGTGGTCAAAATTAACTTTTTTTTTAAAGCTTTTTATTTGCATAACATATGTATGCGTAGTTTTTCAACATTGACCTGACAGCGTTTTTTTAAAAGTACCTATAAGTACATTATAATGAATAGTTCATAAAAATAGCACAAGAGATGAGATGTAAATAGAATTAATACAACTGATGTTTTTTAGAGAAGAGACATGAAGTAAATTGAATTATAATTATTTTTTAATATTTTGATAAGGCAGCATGGCATAATACTAGGTAATGAACTGGCCAAAAAATGAAGAAGAATTGGGTTCAAGTTCTGCCTCTGACACATTGACTTGTGTGAGTCTGGGCATGTTGTGTAATCTCTCACTATCCCTAGGCAACTCAGAGAAGGTGGTGAACTGCATGGGTAGAGAGCATTCTTTACCAGAAATTGAGATGTTTGTTTCCTCTACCTCCACTCAATAATGTAGTACACATAAAGATTAAGTTCTTTTTTAATTTTTGCTTCCTCAGTTTACCAAAGGTAATTTATAAGCATTGAAATAGAACTCAAATCTACTACATCTGTACAATTATGCAAGTTAGTCATTTATAACATATCCATATCTTCCCTTTCTCTCTCTCTCTTTTTTTTTTTTTTATCAAATTATCCATTACTATTGTAAGATAGTGATGCAATGGGATAAAGCAATGGACCTGGAGCCAGGAAGACCTAAGTTCAAATCCTTCTTAAAGCTAGAATTGAAGGCCACCTAGATCCCACTCCCCTCTTTTATAACTGAGAAAACAAACTCAGTATTCTGATTGCTCTCTTTTTAGTTGGTAATTCAGGGCAGGAATTTCTTTCCAACATTTCATGAGAAATGCATATATTTTCTCAAATTCTGAGTCCTAAGAAAAATCAAAGAAGAAATCAGAAAAAAAAAGGTTTATAGTTCTGAAAAAATTGAGGTCATCAATCAGCACAGAAATTTTCTAGTTTGAATGTTATTCATTGCCCTCAAGTCAAAAGGAAGAGCAAGATTTGAGGGTTAAAGTTCTTATTTCCAGGAACCAGGATATGAGCATATTGCCCCAATCTCCCAGAGTTGTTGTGGGGATCAAGTGAGGCAACAATTGTAAAGCACTTATGCAGTGCCTACATGTAGTATACATTATATGATTGTTAGTTATTATTTTAATTTTTATTATTATTATTAGGAAAATAGCAATGAAGATCTGATTAGTCTTGCTTGTAACTGTTACCTTAACATCTTAAATATGTGTTAGTGGTCGTGGTGGCTGCTAACAATAAGTCATTCTTGCAAATAAAATAAATATTAATTTAAAAAAAGAAATACTAGCTGTATTACTCTGGAGAAGTATTTAACTTCTGTCTGCTTCCTCTTCCTCATTTGTAAAATGAGGATAATCATAACATCTTTATTTAATCTTTTCAGTCATGTCAGACTTTTCATGACCTCATTTGGGGTTTTCTTGGTAGAAATATTGAAGTGATGTGCCATTTTCTTCTTCAGTTTATTTTATAGATGACTAACTTGAGGCAAATAAGGTCACACATCTAGCAAGTAACTGAGTCCAGATTTGAATTCAATAAGATGTGTCATCTTGACTCCAGGCCCCACACTCTATTCACTGTACTATCTAGCTGCTCAAAAAAATAGCACCAACCTCCCAGAATTAAAATGAGGATAATAATAGCTCCAATATGCCCAACTACCTCCTTGAGTTATTTTGAGGATAAAATGAGATAATGTTCATAAAATGCTTTACAAACCTTAAAAGTCTTATATATATTCTATCTGTTCATTATGATGATGATGGGTGGCATAATGGATTGAGCACTGAGCTTGGAATCAAGAAGCCTCAACTTCATGAGTTCGGATCTGGCCTCAGATACTTATTTGCTGTGTGACTCTGAGCAAATCACTTAACCCTATCTGCCTCAGATCTTCACCTATAAAATGAGCTAGAAAAGGAACTGGCAAACCATGCCAATATTAAAACCAAGAAAAACCCAAATGGGATCACAAAGCATTGGATACGACTAAAATGAACCAATAACAACATAGTAGCTTGCTTCAAAACACATTTTACCCGAAGTTCAGTAAAAAACTGTCCAGAATCTTCCTGTACAGAATCAGTGAGAGAAAAAAAAAATTAAAACTAATGACTCCCTTCTTCAACCCAAATTTGAAAATATGTGAGAGGAAGGTATGTAGTAATTTATCCCTAAGTCCATGTACTCCTGAGCAGAGGAAATGACGAGAAGGAAATTGTTTTTGTCTCAGGAACCATGTGGCATTCCAAGATAAGACAAACAGTTGCTAATTTGAGTATAAAAGCAGGAAACAAGATACTCTTATTTCCTTTTATGCAAACAAAAGTATCTGAGTAGTGGCAAGGTATTTGTTCCTGGGTTGAACCATAAAACATAGAATCAAAGGGCTCTTTTTGGATCCCTCAATTTTCCTTTTCCCCCTCCTTCTCCTCTGGTTCTTGTGGATATTATGGCTAATAACACAAATACTTTAGGAAGCCCGTGGCCTGAAAATTTCTGGGGTAAGGATTTTTCTTTATCTTTAATTTAAATTAGTATACAAAAATAGTTCTGTCTAATTTTTTACATCATTGTAATCTCTTAAATATTTTGCTTCCTGGAATTTGAGAAAAGTTAGCATAAATTTGGATCTATGGAAATGACAAGAACAAAAATTACAGAATACTCATTTTAAACTCATTTGGAAAAGAATCCTAGACACAGGAATAAGGTGATTTACTGGGGAGCTAAATAGAATTCAAGAAAGAAGTTAAAAAAATTAATATTGGGATAGGGAGAGAAAGGGAGTGGTCATAGTAGTGACTCAGGAATGGAAAAATATAATAATTTTTTAAAAACAAAGTTTGTTTTATTATGCACTGTAGCTATTGAATGTAAGTCCTTGCTTCATAGGATTATGGTTTTGTTGTTGTTGTTGTTGTTGTTCTTGCTACTTGCTTGCATATCCAACATGAAAGGAAAAAAATTGATTTTAAGGAAATTATTTTATACATGACCTAAGTATGCATATACTATGGATATTGGTGAAATATATGTTAAAGAGACAGGAAGTCAAATGTAAAATGTAGCTCAATAATATGTTAAGGAAATCATATTAAAAGAAAAAGAAACTTTAAAAAATAAATGAGGAAAATACTTTCAGCAGAGATTTGTAAAGATCTCTATATGGATGACAATTTGCATCTTTACAGATCTCTGCTGAAAACCAGAGGGATGGTGAACAAGTTTGTTAATGATGGCAATTATTGCAGAGAATTTGTACATTTGTCTCCAAAGAGGTAGGGTACTGGAAAGGAGGGCATGTTAAAGGAACAGAAGGAGAAAGAACAAGGAAAATGGTAATTTCTATGAAATACCTGAGGTTGTAGATACTTTAAAAATAAAGAAGCAATTCTGAGCTCAATCCTAAAGTCATAGGATTTTTCTGGAACTGTGTTTGAATGAAATAAACAAAAAAATTGAACTAGAATCAGAGTTTGTTTTTTAGAGCCAGGATCCAGGAATTTGTTTTTCCTTTGTAATCCTATGTATTTTATTTATGTATTTAAAAATATTCTGGGAAGTGATCTATAGGCTTATTAGTACACCAAAGGGTGATAATGTGAAAAATTAATGCCCCTGGCATTAGATGATTTTGGAGGTTTCTTCCAGTTCTAATTGTTAAAAAATTTTCTGAGATAATACTTATGTATTACCTATTATTATCTATTATTATGTATTAGCAGCTGGTGTGAGGAGTAAAATGTATTTTTTTGCATCTCTGGCATAAGGTGTGTGTGGTAGTGGGTAGTGTGAAAAGTAAAGGCATGTGATTACTCCAATCCACATAGTGGTCCAAGATCACAGACATTTTCTCAATCAGTTTTAGGGAAGAGTGTGGGTTTTATTTTTCTTGATTATGTATATATTCCATGTTTTATTTTTATTTCAATGGGATAAGAGAATTGGGAGAAAGCAATGGGGTTATGAAACTGGGGAAAAATAAGAAAAAGGGACATTATAAAAATGGACACAAAAAAACAGTAAGATTGGTAGGAAATATATTTTGAAAAGAACATGTTGAATTTGCTGTGTGCTTGGAGGAAGAAACAAACTCTGCACTGAGCATATTTGAGATACATTTGTAATCCTCTGGTCTGCTTTATATGTGGCAATGCTCTTACTGGGTATTTGTTAAGTTCAGAAAAAAAATGCCATTTGAATATATAAAAGATAAAAAGAAAATAAAATTCACAATTTGTAAAATATGAGTAGACAAAACAATAGATATCAGGAATGTGCTATATTTATAATATATGTGTGGTGTACTAAATAGAAAACTAGCCTGAGAGTCAGAAAAACCTTGGTCCTGCCTCTGTTCCATATGGGCTGTATAATCAAATACAAATCATTTAACCTCAAAGAACCTAAATCTAACCTCAAAGAATCTCAATTGCAAGAGTAGCTGCTGAACTGCATTAGTAGAGGGAGTTTTCTCATTTAGTAGTTCCTTATACTGATGAATCTCTGCACCAAGAAAAAAAAAACACATATAAAATTGGTTTGAATAATGTCATGTTTTTTTTTAATCTGCTTTGAAATTTTTATTTAAATTAATTAAAAGAGAATTCCTTAGTTAGAATTCTTATAGTTCTACTATGGTAATTTTTAGCATTGCACAATTCTAATTACTTCATCTGTTTCAATGAGTTACCCAGAAGAACTTCCTTTGGCAGTAAATGTAGGAACAAGAATTAGGTTTTGGTAAATACTACAATCCATCCATGCATTCCTTCTCATAATGAATACTCATTCCCCATAAAGTCTTCCTTTTATTTTCATATCTTGTACTGCAAATTTGATAGAAAAGGGTAAAGGAATAATATAAGGTTTGTGAAACTACTCAAGAGTTATGAATATGCTAGTCAATTCCAATAAGTACACTAATGATTAATAACCAGCCTTTAAGTGTGAAGTATCTTCTGTGACACTAATTCTTTCCTATGGGGGTTATTTCTGATGCAATGTGACTTGTTCTTTTCATATATGAAGACTGAATATGCACATTTCCAGAGTATATTTAAAATAAGCTATAATGTAAAGCAAGTAATTTTGTGATCTCTTCAAAATTGAAACAACTCTAAATGAAACAAAATATATAGGTAAACAATTATAAGAAATGAGAGTGGATGATGTCTTATAGTTAATAAATGAGAGGCATCTTGGAGAAGAAGAGTAGTCAGAGCCAAGAAGGCCTGAGTTCAAGTGTGCCTCTGATACACAGTGACTTTGTGGAAAGTCTATCTAGTGCCCTAGAAGACTCCCTAAGACCAGAACTTGCAGAGAATATATATATCACCAAGCTGTTTATAAAAAATGCAAAGCATAAATAGGAGGTCATCTTAGAGATAAAGCACTAGCATAGCATAGGGATGCAGTGGGGGTCAAGGATGATTTGGAAAGGCTACTTGCAGAAGATTGTATTTGAATCAAATTTTGAAGGAGGATGGTGATCTTCCAGGCAGGTGAAAAGGAGGAGGGATGGCCTTCTAACTGTGATGGTGCTTGTGAAACAGGAACAAAAACAATTTTTTTTAAAGGAAGGACACATTACATTTCAGGATATACACATGAGCCAGGATCTTGTGAAATAAACCTGCATTTCAATAGCTTAGGGACATTGGGATTTCCTTTTCTAGGAGTCAAAGAGAACTGTTCATAAATTCAAAATCATTAGAAAGAAGTCCATGTTGCTAGCATTCTTGATCAGAACATATTTCTTGAACCTAGGAGATACCTAGCAATGAAGCAAAGTTTAGGCAACATGGATAAGGTATTCCAAAGTCAATGTGAAAACCCTCTTAGGATATCTTTAAAATGTCTAGGAAAAGCTCACATTTTCTGGTGCTTAATAATACTGCTTTAGTTAAGGTTCTAGGCTCTGTTAAAGGAAAGAACAGAGAGGAGCCCTAAGTGATAGCTAAGGCCTTTTCCTCCAATCCTCAGTCCTGTAACCTCTTATGAAAAATTGATTAGGCTCTCAGCACTTATTCCGAGCTTGCAGCCACTGTTGCAGCCACATCTCTAAGATAAGATAGTGAAGGTTGGAATCAACGGATTTGGCCAAATTAGGTATCTAGTGATTAGGTTTGTATTCACCTTAGGCAGAGTGCACATTTTGATCATAAAAAATCTCTTCATTGATCTCAATTATTTGACTTATATGTTCCAATATGATGTCATCCATATCAAGCTCAGGCACATTGTGAAGACTGAGAATGGAAAGCTGGTGATCAGTGGAAAAGCTATCTTCCATAAGCATAATCCCACCAATACTAAATTGAGAGATGCTGAAGATGAATATGTAGGAAAATCCATTTTACTACACTAAGTGTGTCATTAAGTCTTCCTCTTTTTGCTGATATCCCTACATTCATAATGGAAGTGAATCATGACAAATAGGATAATTCCCTTAAGATTGTCAGTAATGTCTCCTATCCTATCCACTTCTTGGTCCCCCTGGTCAAGATAACTCATAATAACTTTGGCATTCATGCTATTATTATTATCCAGAAAACAGTAGATGGCCCTCTGGCAGGTTGTACGTGATGGTCATAGTACTGTCTTAAAATATCATTCTTGCTTCCACTGGTATTGGTAAAGCTATAGTCATACCCAAACTAAAAAGGAAACATATAGACATGGCCTTCCATGTTCCTACTGCCAATGCATCTGTTGTAGATCTGACTTGTCACCAGGAGAAACTTGTTAAATATGACAATATCAAGAACATGATTTGTCGAGCATTAGAAGGCATATTGCTCTCACCAGAGAACCAAGAGGCATCCTTTCATGCTGACACTAGTATTTCCCTCAATGACCATTTTGTCAAGCTCATTTCCTGTCATGACAATAATTATAATCATAGCAATGAAATAGTAGACCTCATGGTCAAAAGATGTTCCATTAAGGACCCCATAGTCCTAATCTATTTCCCTGTAATAGTGGTCCCATGTCTCATTCATTTTTCTTGCCCAAAATGCCCCTGTAGTAGTGGGAAGAAGCAGGGCCCTATGGTGTGTATTATCAATAAAGTCAACATATTCTGTGGGAAAATAGAAAGTATTTATTAAATACTTTCTAAATTGTAAGCATCATGCTTAACACTGAGGATACAAAGAACAAAAGGTGATGAAAGCATGTAGTTCATATAGTTGAGCTTAGAGTATTGATTAGGGTGGGAGGGAAAAGTTCTAAGTAGCCAGGACTGGACAGAAGGGAATTAAATTCAGTTTCCAGTGAAGCAGGAGAGAATTTTAACCTGAGAAAGGGCTCTAGGTCTGACAAAGGTATTAAGAATTGAGCCAAAAGTATTCATATGTTTCACTGGTGCTGGTAGAGGGCAGTAGAACCTCATTCACTAGGATAGTTACCGTATCTTTTTTCACTGGTATCCCTTTGCCTGAAATACTCTCTCTGTAGCCCCCTTCTGGCTTCCCTGGCTTCCTCCAAGACTAAACTCAATTCCACCTTCTCCAGGAGGTCTTTTACAGGTAACCCTCTCTCCTCCTTCCCTACTGCTAGTACCTTTCTCTGAGATTATCTTCTATTTGAACTACTTAAAACTGACATATACCATTATTTCCATGTTTTCCCCTCATTTCACTGTGAGAACCTTGAAGAGAGTACCATTTTTGCTTTTCTTTGTATCCCCAGTGCTTAGCGTAATACATAATACATAGTGTTTAATAAATGTTTGTTCACTGACTGACTATAGTGGAAGCAAAGACAGAGGTTGAGTTCAGGAGGGAGAAGACTATTTGCTTAATAACATCAGTATTGCTGTTTGTCCTTTGTTCTTGAATAGGACTATGACATCAGGGAAATAATGCTATGATATACAAGTTAATTGGGTTTACAGTTCCAATTGTTCAGTGAAGAGAACCATATACACCCAGAGAGAGGGATGTGAAATGTGGACCACAACATAATATTTTCATGTTCTCTATTGATGTTTGCTTGCATTGTATTTCCTTTATCTGATTATTCTTTCTTGTAGATACGATTTCTCCTGCACAAAAAATGATGTGTGGAAATAACTATACATATATTTGATTTCTTAAATATTCTAACATAATTAACATGTAGTGGATATCCTGCCATCTTGGGGAGGGGTGGGGAGTAGGGGGGAAAATTTTGTAACAGAAAGCTTTGTAAGGGTTAATGTTGAGGAATTACCCATACATATGTTTTGCAAATAAAAAGTATTAATAAAACAAAAATAAATAAATAAAAATAAAATAAAAAAAAAGTTAATTGGGTTTAAGTGAGGGAGGATTATGCTAAGTCACCAGCCTCACTTTCTCCTCCATATTTGTTTGGTTCCAGTGGCAAGATATAACTTAGAGTGACTGGACATGCCCCTGGATACAAGGGGAGACTTTGGCCTTTTTAAGCTAAGGTCTTTAATAGGCTTCCAGTTTGAGGGATGCAATGCCCATTCAGGGATTAAGATTAGGTAAAAAATGAAGTGGAAAACTACCTTTCTTACCTAGTGGAAAAAAAATCAACCTTGGAGTGAAAGACCTGCAGAGTTTCTAGCCAAAACTAAAACAATTACTATTTACATTTACTCTGAGCCTAACACTTGATGTTGGCCAAACAATGAGAACCAGAATGATTTGGATTTAAGGATTGGTTCTAGTGTGTAAACCCCAAGATGTCTTGAAAGGTTCCTTGGCACGCAAATTTACATTCGTTTGACTGGAGCATCAGCCAGTAAGAGCATGATAAAGAGAAAGGGAGAGAGAGAGAGAGAGAGAGAGAGAGAGAGAGAGAGAGAG
>JAJPUD010000359.1:658517-669294 GCA_023553655.1 Myrmecobius fasciatus
ATATATATATATATATGTATATATGTGTGTGTGTGTGTGTGTGTGTGATAATTGTCTGTTATAACAGATAACTAGCTAACTGAAGTTTTTTTTTTTTTAAGCTTTTTATTTGCATAACACATGTATGGGTAGTTCTTCAGCATTGATTCTTACAAAGCTTTCCTTTACAAATTTTCCCCCTAGTCCCCTCCCCTCCCCTAGATGGCAGGAAGTCCACTACATGTTAATTATATTAAAATACTTGACAAATCGAATATATGTATACATATTTCCATACTTATCTTGCTGTGCAAGAAAAATCGTATTTACATGAACAAAAAAAAATCAGAGAAAAGAAACACAATGCAAGCAAACATCACTAGAGAGCATGAAAATGTTATGTTGTGGTCCACATTTCACATCCCTCTCTCTGGGCGTATATGGCTTTGCTGTCTTCACTGAACAATTGGAACTTGTTTGAAAAATTTCATTGTTGAAGAGAGCCATGTCCATCAGAATTGATCATCATATAGTATTGCTGTTGCCATGTATAATGATCTCCTAGTTCTGCTGATTTCATTCAGTATCAGTATCATACAAGTCTCTCCAGGCCTCTCTGAAATCGTCCTGCTGGTCGTTTCTTACAGAACAATAATATTCCATAACATTCATATACCATAATTTATTCAGCCACTCTCCAATTGATGGGCATCCCTTCAGTTTCCAGTTTCTAGCCACTACAAAAAGGGCTGCCACAAACATTCTTGCACATGTGGGTCCCTTTCCCTCCTCTAAGATCTCTTTGGGATATAGGCCCAATAGAAATACTGCTGGGTCAAAGGGTATGCATAGTTTGATAACTTTTTGAGCATAGCTCCAAATTGCTCTCCAGAATGGTTGGATCCGTTCACAGTTCCACCAACAATGCATCAGTGTCCTAGTTTTCCCACATCCCTGCCAACACCTGTCATTATCCTTTCCTGTCATTTTAGCTAATCTGACAGGTGTGTAGTGGTACCTCAGAATTGTCTTAACTTGCATTTCTCTAGCGATTTGAAGCACCTTTTCATATGACTAGAAATGGTTTTAATGTCATGATCTGAAAATTGTCTGTTCACATTCCTTGACCATTTATCTATTGGAGAGTGGCTTGAATTCTTATAAATATGAGACAATTCTGTATATATTTTAGAAATGAGGCCTTTATCAGAACCATTCAATGTGAAGATGATTCCCAATTTGATGCTTCCCTCCTAATCTTGTCTGCATTAGTTTTGTTTGTACAGAAACTTTTTAACTTAATATAGTCAAAATTATCTATCTGGTGTTCAATTAAGAGTTCCAGATCTTCTTTGGACATAAATTTATTCCATCTCTACAGGTCTGAGAGGTAAACTAACCTATGTTCCTCCAATTTCCTTACAATATCACTCTTTATCTAGATCATGAACCCATTTAGATCTTATCTTGGTATGTGGTGTTAGGTGTGGGTCAAGCCCTAGTTTCTTCCACACTAGTTTCCAATTTTCCCAGAAGTTTTTGCCGAATAGTGAGTACTTATCCCAAAAGCTGGGGTCTTTGGGTTTATCAAACACTAAATTGCTAAAGTTATTGCCTAGTATGCCCTGATAACCTATCCTATGCCACTGATCGACTGTTCTATTTCTCAGCCAGTACCAAATAGTTTTGACGATCGCTGCATTATAATATAGTTTTAGATCTGGTACAGCAAGGCCACCTTCATCAGCCTTTTTTTTATTAATTTCCTTGAAATTCTTGACCTTTTGTTCTTCCAAATGAACTTTGCTACTATTTTTTCTAGATCTGTAAAATAATTTCTTGGGAGTTTGATTGGTATGGCACTAAATAATTAAATTAGTTTGGGTAGTATTGTCATTTTTATTATATTCGCTCAGCCTACCCATGAGTACTTGATATTTTTCCAATTGACTAGGTCTGATTTTATTTGTGTGGAAAGTGTTCTGCAGTTTAGTTCATATCGTTCCTTACTTTTCCTTGGCAGATTGATTCCCAAATATTTTATACTATCCTCCGTTATTTTGAATGGAATTTCTTTTTGTATCTCTTGCTGCTGAGTTTTGTTGGTAATATATAAAAATGCTGATGATTTAATGGATCTAACTGAAATATTGTCTCAAAATTGCCTTTCAACAGATTAGATTATATTTTACTGATCTCAAAGAGGCAATGTAGTATCTACTTTACTTTCAGAAAAAATTCACATAATTAATGAGGGAATATGACCTGGGATTTGTTAAGGCATGAAAAGAAATATGAAAGCATTGTTTCACCATTATGGTGTTATTTAAATTCATAAGTCTTTTCTTGCTCTGTTTCTCCCAACTTAGAGTATATTCATGGGATTTCCTAAAATTTGGATTTCTTACATGTAAATTTTTTTAGATCTATTTCTTGCTCTATTTACTTCTGAAAACTTAAAATTTAAAGTCCTTGGTTTATATGACTTTTATTGTAAAATGTTTTTAAGTTGTTTATATTTTGTTAACTTGTTTTTTTCAGAGTTTATAATGAAAATTTTACTGGGAATTTTCTTCCATAAATGTTACTAGATAGTGATAAGTCATTTTTTTCACATCATTTAGTAAAACATTAATAAAAATGTTTAGTAATCTAGTTTAGATTTCTTTTTTTTTTTTTTTTATGTTCCTGTTCTGGAAGGAAATTGAATAGAGAACCAGATCACACAGTAATAATAATAGCTTTCAATTTATGCTTTAAGATTTACAAGATACTTTCTGTTATATCATTTATAGAGAAGTAAATTAGATACTCAGTATATGTGTGTGAAATCCTACTGCTTTGTTTTCAAGTATTTCTTTCAATTAGTAATAAAGAGGATTAAATAAGTGACCTGAGTAACTAGACAAACTGAATCTACTCTAATCTGAAAGTGTTATCTTATACTTTCAATCAAATCAGGAGAATTACAAATGGAAATATTCATTGTTGTTGTTGTGAATGGGTGCGGCCCCAGTTACATTGAAACCAGTGGAAAACCTTAGCTTAAAAAAAAAGAAATGCAAATAAGAGTTGGACAACACTAAATCAATACATGACATTTACATGCCAGTATAAAGGTCAGTATTTTGGATATTTTATACAAGCTAGCAGTCTTCCCACCTTCACTGGCTTTTAAAACAACAAAAGAAAAATTGTGATTCCACAGGATTATAATTAGAACAGTTGCTTTAGTATTGCTAAAGGAAAGTCTTACTCAATGGATTTACTCTTCATTAACTATGTTCTAGTAGAATGATATTGCTAAATTTGACCTGGAGGATTCTATACAGAATATCAGTGTTGGAAAATCTCAGAGGACATTTTGTTCAACCCATACCTGCCAAGGATCTCCTCTACAGTATTCCCAATATAATCCAGCTTTTGCTTGAAGACTTCTTGGGGCAGACCATTACACAATTTGGGGACAGTTTTGTTAGAATTTTTTTTAAAATCATAAACAATGGGAATAACTCGACTTCCCTAAAACTTTGTGGCTACTGGGGAAAAGCAGAAAACCACTAATCACTTTTCAATGTTCAGCCCCTTCAGATACTTAAAGACAGCTATTATTATCCTTTTATTTATTTTATTTATTATTATGATCTTTTTAAAGATTTCTCTTTTCTAGCTTAAATGTGCCCTCTCCCCATCCCAGTACTTTCTATTGATTTTATCTGAGGAGATTGTGTGAGAGGATCAACCCTAAAAAAGAACATAAGCATTTAAAAGAACATAGTTCATTTCTCACAAGCATGTACGTATGCTAGTTCTTAGACCTACAATCCCATAGGGAACACAGATAGTGGTACAGTAGGATGCATACTTTGATTGAGAGCTCAGATCTCTGGTCCTGCCCTTTTATGTGATTGTTTTTGTTGAGAAGATTCACAGGGAATGAATGAGTAGAAGGAGGACTTTATAGGCAATTATCAAGAGGGTGGTCAGAACTGTGAGTCTTCTTGTACCTCTTATCAATAACAGCATTTTAAGTAGAAAGTTTTGTTAAACTGGTATTTCTGGACTAGATAAAGTTTGCTAAACTGATTGTACTCAATTGAGCTTTGTGTTTATTGCCTAAATGTATCTAACTAAATGAGTCCCAATTTATAGGAGCTTTCCAGTATATAGGTGGGTCAATCAGTGATCAAATAATGAGTCATTTTTGTGAGCTAGAATACAGCTAGTCTAGTAATAGGCCAAATCTTATATGGCATGCTCTTGAGTGTCTTCATTATTCTCATATTTGGATATTTGGCATATTTGGATAACCTCTAATTTGCCGGTAACCTTTTAAAAATGTGGTGCCCAGAACTGAATACAATTAAATGTAAGACACATTTGTTAAATATTTTATATATGGAATTATACTAGACACTGATGATGCAAAGACAAAAACTAAGATTCTACTGGATAAGGCATATACTCTTAAACTTAAAAATAAAAAATACAGAAATACAGTAACTTCAAAGACCTTAAATTCTATGGGGAAATAAAATAGTTGTATACATAACTATTTTACAAGTCAGGGACTGATAGAAGCAAAAGTGAGATAGACAAACTGCTCTAGGAATTTTTGAACAGAAAGCACATTATGAAGTTGGAATTATCTAGACTGTGTGCATAAACTACACAACTGCTATCTTCCACTAGTGAAGTTAATTAGAAATTATAAAATTAAAAGGATAAAAGTCTTTGACAAAATCTTAGTTTAACTTTAAATTGTTATCTTTTTTCTTTGTTTTCTAATGTCATTTCTCTAATATCTTAAAAACAGTAAGTATGAATTAATAGACTGGATTTGTTACATTGGTTAGCTTTTCCTCTAATTCTGTGATGTTAAAAACATTCAAAATTAACTGCACATCTCACTGATGAGATTTTTCTCTCTTGTGGATACACTGATTTGAGTTTAGATTTGAGTTCCCACCAAATATTTTCTAACACAAAGTAATTGATAAGGTTGAATAAACTCAAATAAGTTAACACATGTAAAACATTTTTCAAACTTGAAAATTCTATATAAATATTAACTATTATTATGTTTTCTTTTCAGTATGAATTCTCTGATAGCAATAAAGGTTGAAATCTTGAGTAAAGGTTTTTTATGGTCACCATACCAACAAAACTTTTCTCCAGAGTAAATTTTTTGATGATTATTAAAAGCTGGATGCCACATAAAAATTCTTTCCCACATTCACTGTTTTTTTCCTCAGTGTGTATTCTTTAATGGTTTATCATTGAGGCCATACTGGAAGTTTTCCCACATCCTAATAATTTTTCTCTCCTGTTTGGATTCTCTCACATTTGGTATATTTTGAGGTCAAACTACAGATTTTGCCACACTGATGATGTTCATTATGTTTCTCTTCATTGTAGATTCCTGGTATGATAATTTTCCTAAAGTCCTATATCATCCCAGAAACAGAATTTGAAGTCAGATTTTCTGTCATCAGAGTTCATGCCTCATCTTTCCACTGTGACATAGGGAAGTTATAGGAAACATTAAAAGGTCAATTTGCCTGAAATTCAGAAAATGTGAAGGAGAGTAATAGGAAATAAGACTGGAAAAGTAGATGAAGGCTAGATTGTAGAATTCCTCTAAATGCAAGCTAGGAATATGTATTTTATCATTAGAGAAAACAGGAAGCCAATGAAAATTTTTGAGTAGAGGAGTGATGTTCTAGATCTTTGTTTTAGGAATATCAATTTGATAATCATGTGGAGTGTGAATTGGAGAGTAGTAAACTATCTTAACTTGATCATAGTGCAAATTGAATTCTGAATTTAACATATTTAGTAACAATTCTTCTCTAGAGTAGACATTAGTCATTGTTCCAAATCTAGTCTGACTCAGATAAAATGCCTTTACTAAAAATACCACTTGGATTTCAGATCCTTGAAGTATTGAGATAAGTACAGAAAACAAGGAAATTGTTTTAGAAAATTGGTACTTTGAAATCATTGATCTAAAAAGGGCAGCCAGGTGATTCAGTGAGTACAACTTTAGATCTTGATTCAGGACTTCACTAAATAGTGAGGATCAAATGAAATAATATATGTAATGTTCTTTGCAAATTTTAAAGCCATATATAAATGTTAACTATTAATCTGAAGAAGAAATCTTACTCTTTCTTTAACAATTCTGAAACAATACCTTTTTGTATTGTTCTTATTGTGTATGTAATCAATTTTAAAAGGGTGGGGCCTGATCTGCTCAGGAAATAATTGTCTCTGAAATTCATTAGGGTAATGATCAGAATAAGAAAAGGAAGAAGCATTTTCCTTAATTCTATTAATATACATTTCTTGAGTTCTGCACCTTCCGATGAGGCTGAAAGTAGAATCTTTAAAGGGAATGGTTAAAAACATTTTGAATTTTTTTTTAATTATTCTCCAGAGTTCCCCAAAAGTTAAGTGATTATTGCTATGTATGAAGAATTAAAAACTGTTGCCTTAAACTGTGACCCCTGGTTTGATCTTGACTATGTGATTTATCTATCCTTGGTCTTTTTAGTGGAAAGTCGGAGTGATTTTCAAACTCAGGATGGATCTCTGTCCTTTAGGTTTTATGTATCACTGTAGAGATGCTTAGAATTCTTTCATTAATGAATTTGTCTGGCAAATTTGTGACTAAAATGCCTACTACAGAGATTTTCTTCCACACATTTATCCAGGAATTCTGATATACATGATTTCATCTGACCTTTCACAGCAATGTTACTTACCCTGATATAGGCATTATATATATTGTATTCTTGGCTCTGCTTACTTTATTTTGTATCCACTTGAGTGAGTCTTTCCACATTGCCATAATTTTCATCTTTTCTTATAGCACAGAAACATTTTATTACATTCCTGTTATGTGTTTAGACATTCCTCCAAACAAAGCACTTTGCAAACTATAAAGTACTATCTAAATTCTATTATTATTATCCTCCTCATTTTATAGTTGAAGATACAAAGACTCAGATTAAAAAAAAAATCTTCTAATAGGTAAAAGGCAATAGAGCAAAAAGCAGAGCCTTGGTCCTTTGAACTCTGAGTTCAGTGCTTTTTTAACAAGTTGCTTTTCTGAAAGAAGTAATTTTGTTAGCAGTATGGGCAAAGTAGTAAATGCAAATTTACTAAAATGCTTAGAAAATTATTTTTATAAGTATAAATGTGTGTTATAGAAGCACAAGCTATCAGTATACATTAAAGCATTTTATGAAGTTAGAAGAAACTATTTTTTTTCAAATTTCTTGTCATGATAACATCATACATGAAAATACGACAAAGAATGCTAATGTTGGAAGGAATCTTAGAGATCATCTAGTCCAACATCTTTTTTTAACAGATAAGAAAACTGAGGACTCTGAATATACATGTGCACACCACACACACACACACACACACCCCAGATGTAATACAATTTTAAGGAAATTAAGGGACCAGTACCTCTCACTATGGAAGAAATATATACATTGGTTATCCCAAAAGACTTAATGTAGTTTCAAGCTTTTTGATACCAGCATACCTCTAAATATTTGTGTGTGTATATGTGCATGAGTATATGACTATGTGTACATGTGTACATATATATTTATATGCATATGTATATATACATACATACATACATACATACATGCAGAGATGTGCTGGTAAATGTTTAACAACAGTCCATGCAAAAAAGTACACATGACATACTTTAAATTTAATCTGTATTATTGACATTTTATCCATCACTTTTTAAAGTTCAAATGATGAATAAAACAATAAATTAAGTCCTTCTTTCGCTTTTTTTTTTTTGCTTATTTCTGAGGTAAAATTGCTCAGGGTCACACAGCTAGGAAGTGTTAAGTGTCTGAGGCCACATTTGAACTCAGGTCTATATATATTTGCTATATATATATACACACACACATACACATATATAGCATATATATTTACTATATATATATATATATATATATATAGCAAAGATATACTAGAGCCAGCTTTAATTGGTAACAGTTAAGTTAGCTAATTACAAACTGGCCAACTGTTAAGTTTTTGTATCAGCAATTTCACCTCAGAAATAGGCAAAAAAAAAAAAAAAAAAGCAAAAAAAGGACTTAATTTATTGTTTTATTGTTAATATTAATTTTTCAAAGCTACTTTCTAGTTGATGGGCATCTAATCTGTTCTTCTACCTTATTATCACAAAAAGTGTTGCTATAAATACTTATATAGGAACTTCTTTTTTTTGTCAGTAACATTGGGTTATACGCCTAGTAGTGGATTATCTCTAAGTAATTAATTAATTACCTGTTTAAGTAATTTAGCGAGGTCATTTCACTTGTATGTCATATCCTTTTTTTTTTTGCTTTTTGCTGAGGCAATTGGGGTTAAGTGACTTGCCCAGGGTCACACAGCGAGGGAATATTAAGTGTCTGAGACCAGATTTGAACTCAGGTCTTCCTGACTTCAGGGCTAGTGCTCTGTCCACTACACCACCTAGCTGCCCCTATGTCATATCCTTTTTAAAAAAAAAATTAAACTAATTTTGCTCTTAACTCTGATGAGTCAATGGTCTGACTACACACATCTGATTCAGATTTAACTCCCACATCCATTACAAGTTTTCTTTTTTTTTCAGTCTGCTAAAATGTAATCTATTATATTCTTTATGTTATTATTTGGTGCTCACCATGCCTAATGCCTACCAATTCTTTTTTTCTTTTTCTTTTTTTTTTTCTTTGAAGACAGTGTTCAAGCTGTAAAAGTATGAGATTTTTGTGTAATTTTTAGGATGTTGAACTTTCTCATTCTTTTTTTTCATGTATCATACTTTCTGAAATGTCTATTTTCACATTTTCCTATGTTTGCAGTGAACTCCCCACATATTAAATATTGATTTTAGTTGATTATCAAATTGAATTTTGTCTACCAGTTGATCCTCAGTATATTGGTGTATAAGCTGAAATAATTTTGTGATGATCTTTTTGCTAATTTATATAGTTGGTACCAAAATAGGAGCTGTGATATACACCAATAGCCCAAATCCAAAATTCAACACTTATGAGCTGTGTCACTAAGTCTCTTAACCTCCATTTTTCTCAATTTTCTTATCTGTAAAGTGGATATAATACTAATGCCTGACTCTTAGAGTGGTTGTGAGGATCAAATGAGACAGCTGCAAAATGCTTAGCATAATAGCTAGCATATAGTATGCACTATGCAAAATGTTTTCCATTTTTATTCTTCTTATCCTTCAAAATAATATTCTTTGCTGCCTCTAGACATGCCACAAAGCTCTCTTTGCCAATGCTATTCTTTACCTCTCTCCGAAATACTTCTGAAATACCTCAGAAATACCTTGGCTACTTATTTGCTTTATATTTTTAACTGAAGTCTCAAACAGTGGGGAGAGAATAAAAAAAATCTAGCCCTAAATGTTTATTATCAGTCCTGAGTCATTTTCTGAACAATTTTACCACTGTGCAAGTCATTTCTGAAGTCTTTTTATAAACCAAGAAATTCCATCTTACCATTTAATTTTTGAACCTGCCTTTCTTGATCTTTTGGACACCATTTTATCATACAACCACCTGACTTGCTATCCACCTCACATGCAATACTTTCATATTTATTATTCTAAATTATTATTTCATACAAGTTATTGATATAAATGCAGAATAGTTGAGACTTTATTCAATGGTTAACATCCATCAGACAATCAACACTCTTTGAGTTTGATTGTCAACCAGTTTCTGAGTCCACCTGATGATACTATCATTTTGTCCCCATTTCTCTGTCTTACTCATAGAAATATAATTTTAAAAAAACTTTTCTGATGTAATTAAGGTATACATATTTCTCTAATCTACTAGTCTAGTAATACTATGAAAAACAGGAAATGAGGTTAGCATGATATGACATTTTTCCTGAAAAGTTCATATTAGGTCACTGGTCCCTTTTCTTTTTCAAGTATTCAGGAACCATTCATTTTTAAGAATGTATTCTAAAGTTTTGTTTTTTTGTTTTTGTTTTTTCACCCAGAGGCAACTAGGTATCACAGTGGGTAGAACGTCCAGTTTGGAGTTAGGAAGACTCATTTTTCTGAGTTCAAATATGACCTCAGATACTAACTAACTGTGTGACTCTAGGCAAATCACTTAACCCTATTTGTTTCAGTTTCTCATCTGTAGAAAGAAAAAGTATCAAATAGTGTAATGAAGAGTTAGACATTATTGAAACTGCTAAACAACAAAAGATTTTTCACCTTATTAGAAGAGTTTGAAGAACCAATTTCCCCTATGAAAAATCAGCATATTTATCTATCTTGACACTTCTATTGTCCACATTTTTTCAAAGATCACTGACAGTGTTCCATCTACTTTGCCATTAATGATATAAATTCTGATATATGTTTTTTTTTAAAATCAGGCATTTTATAGTGTTATCTTGTATGCATTATGCTATATTACAACATCAAGTGCTGTTAACAAGCATTTATTAAATATCAATTATGTGTTGGGCACTGTGTTAATTCTAAGGTAAAAAGAAAGTCAAAATGAAGTCTTTGCCCTTGCAAAGCATATATGAAAATGAAAGAGAATAAACTGGAAATAATCTTAGAAGAACTATATAAATATAGCTATTTTCAATCTATCTATTAGAAATAGATTATCTCTAAGTAATTCTCTCTCAAATCTGGTTATACATCTCCATATCTTCACACAGATAACTAGATAGATAGATAGATAGATAGATAGATAGATAGATAGATAGATAG
>JAJPUD010000359.1:669304-713487 GCA_023553655.1 Myrmecobius fasciatus
TAGATAGATAGATAGATAGATAGATAGATAGATAGATAGATAGATAGATATGTGTGTGTGGATGTGGATGTGTGGTGAATTCCATCCAATGAATATTTTAAGCAATGTGCAATTTATATGCGAGACTGTAAGTAGATGAAAAAGGAATCCCATGATTTTATAAAATATTTTATTCAACACCTCTAATCATACCTTACTTGGGAAAAAAATGCCAGCTCAAATCCATCATAATGTTGGTATAATTGCATCATTTCATTCAGAAATTCAAAGCCAACATTTCCTTACCAGTATAATCCATTTCTTTGCTAAAGCTCATTTCTCTTTATCTTTTCTCAATTTCTTTATATTTCCCTATCATGGACAGTTAGCTAATCATATCCTGAGAGGATATGAGCCAGAATTCCTTTTATAGAGCAGTAATAAGCAAAGAATATCACATGCTCAGCATACTACATTTTTCCCATTGCCTACTGTTGAAAGCAAAGTGATTTGTCAGATATGATCAGTTCATTTGAAATGCTTGTACTTATGCCTGGGATTTCTATAGTTTTGCTCTCAGGATGCTATCTTCACATGTGCCTAAAAATACCTGAAGCTTTCCTACAATTAAAGTTGTTGAATCACAATTGTCAGTTTTTTAAGGTCTTATGCGTTGTTGGTGAATCATCAATTTACAGAAACAAAAGTTTCCTCTCAACTTAATTCCCTATACCAATTTGAATGTCAGAAGTGAATGCACAGTACCTTCACAGTGAGGAGCAAAGAGTCATAATCATACAAGGTTCTATATTCAAATGATGGAAATATATATTCTCCAATGAAATCACTCCCTTTAGATTATATTGTTCACCACATAGATAGCTATTCTTTTTAATGTAATTATGGAGATGAGATGACTGGGATGTAGTTGAGAGCCTTAGTAGCCTAAGAGCCCAGAAGATTTTGGTTCAACTCATATTTGAATGCAAATTGCCTGAGTGATCCTGGCCAAGTCTCCCCCACCCCCCATGTGTGTGTGTGTGTGTGTGTGTGTGTGTGTGTGTGTGTGTGTGTGTGTGTGTGTACATACATATATACACACTATACACACACACACACACACATGAATATACACATACAGCTAAAACAATATTAATATGAATGAGATTTCTTTGAGATCAATGATTACTACTCTTACTTTTTTCTAATAAATTCTACTCCTAATTGTTGTTATTGTGTTTTTATCTATCACTGATTTCCTATCCCTGCTAATTCTTCTACTTTAGTTCTATCAGCCTAGCTATTACTTAAGCTTTTCCTACCACCATGCATCCCTTCCTTATCTTCTCCCTCCACCCTTTCCCTCCATCTTGGTCTCTTTCCCACTTATCAAGATATATACCTTGGCTTACTCCCATTAATCCACATATTCTTCTATACCCTGCCTTATTCTATTCCCTCCTCCTTTATTTTTTAAATAGATTTTGGAGGGTGTTTTATCCTTCTTATCATAAACACATATTCATATATGTATATATATACACACAACTATGTATGTATTTATGTATGTATATTTATATATTATTAACTTTTTAACTTATTCTAGATGTAAGTTTTCAGAATTACTAGTCCTCCTTCCTATGTTAGTTCTTGCTCTTGCATCTCATTCATATGGCATAATTTTTATGTTTATATTTTCCTAGACAGTTTTGCTTTTTAGAGTTACATTACACCCAGATCTACCCCAACATTTCTTTTGGACTACCCAATTACTAATGTCAATCTTAGGATACCAGGCTCTTCTATCCTTCACTATCTCTTAACATCTGTTCAGGGTCATGTTTGTTATTTCCAGGACACTATCCAACACTATCCAACTCATGCTCTACCATTTCCTTTTCCTTTCAAATTTTCCCAACTTCATGGAGTCTCATTTTCTCATTATGTGGCCAAAGTATTTAAGAATTAACTACTTAAGCTTCAGCTTTAGTATTTGACCTTCCAAGAAATAGTCTGAATTAATTTCTTTAAATACTAACTAATTTGATATCCTTGCTATACATCACTCTCAAAAGTCTTTTCCAGCATTAGAATTCAAAAGTATTGATTCTGTGGTACTCAGCTTTCTTTACCATTCAATTTTTACAGCCATACTTTGCTACTAGAAAACCATAGCTTTATTGGCAAGTTAATGTTTCTGCTTTTTGGTATGCTGTCCAGATTTGTAATAGTTTTCCTTCTAAGGAGCAAGCATCTTTTAATTTCATAGCCATAGTCATGGTCTGCAATGATCTTTGAGCCCAAGAATATAAAATCTGACACTGCTTCCATTTCTTTTCTTTGTATTTACCAGGACAAGTTGCCAAGATCTTAGTTCTTTGATATTAAACTTCAAGTCAGCTTTCACACTCTACTCTTTCATCCTCATCAAGAGGCTTCTTACTTCTTCATTTTCTCCTATCAGAGTGGTATCATCTACATATCTTACATTGTTGATTTTTCTTCTGGAAAACTTCATTCTGGCTTTTGATTCATTTAGCTGGGCATTTCACATGATGTACTCTGCATATAAGTTAGATAAATAAGGTGACAACATATAACTTTTCATGATCCCTTTCCAAACTTAAACCTATCAGTTGTTCCATGTTTGGTTTTAAATTGTTTCTTGGCTCATATATAGGTTCCTCCGGAAACTAAGATGATCTGGTACTCCCATCTCTTTGAGGACTTGCTATATTTTGTTGTGATACATACAGTCAAAGGCTTAATGTACTCACTGAAGCAAAAAAAAGTTTTTCTGGAATTCTCTTGCTTTCTCCATAATTCAGTGAATGTTAGCAATTGCTTCTTTATTTCCGCTTTGAAAATCATCCTGCTTTTCTGGTAATTCTCAGTTCACATAATATTGCTGAAGCCTAAAAGTCAGAAACTATATGAACACTACTGTAAAACACTTTCCACACAAATAAAGTCAGATCTAATCAGCTGGAAAAATATCAAGTGCTCATGGGTAGACCTAGTGCATATAATACAAATGACAATATTACCTAAATTAATCTACTTATTCAGTGCCATACCAAACTCCCAAGAAATTATTTTACAGATCTAAAAAAAATAATAACAAAGTTCATCTGGAGGAAAAAAAGATCAAGAATTTCAAGAGAAATAATGAAAAAAATGCAAATGAAGGTGCCCTAGCTGTGCCAGATCTAAAACTATAATACAAAACATCACTGGCTAAGAAATAGAATAATCTATCAGTGGAACATGTTAGGTTCACAGGACAAAATAGTTAATGACTATAGCAATGTAGTGTTTGACAAACCCAAAGACCCCAACTTTGGGGATAAGAACTCACTGTTTAACAAAAACTGCTGGGAAAAATGGAAACTAGTATGGCAGAAACTAGACCCACACCTAACATCATATACCAAGATAAGGTCAAAATGGGTTCATGATTTAAACATAAAGATTGATATAAGCAAATTAGAAGAACAAGGGACAGTTAACCTCTTAGATTTGTGAAGAAGGAAGGAATTTGTGGCCAAAGAAGAACTGGAATTCATTCTTTTTTTTTTTTCCTTTTTTTTGCTGAGGCAATTGGGGTTAAGTGACTTGCCCAGGGTCACACAGCTAGGAAGTGTCTGAGACCAGATTTGAACTCAAGTCCTCCTGACTTCAGGGCTGGTGCTCTAACCACTGCGCCACCTAGCTGCCCCTGGAATTCATTCTTGAACACAAAACAGATAATTTTGATTATATTAAGTTAAAAAGTTTTTGTACAAACAAAACTAATGCAGACAAGATTAGAAAGGAAGCAATAAACTGGGAAAACATTTTTACATTCAAAGGTTCTTATAGAGGCCTCATTTCTAAAATGGAGAATTGATTCAAATGTATAAGAATTCAAGCCATTCTCCAGTTGATAAATGGTCACAGGATATGAACAATTTTCAGATGAAGAAATCAGAACCCTTTATAGTCATATGAAAAGGTGTTCTAAATCACTATTGATCAGAGAAATGCAAATTAAGACAACTCTGAGGTACCACTAAATGCTCTTAAATTGGCTAAAATGAGAGGAAAAAATAATGACCAGTATTGGAGGGGATATGGGAAAACTGGGACACTAATAAATTGTTGGTGGAGCTGTGAAGTGATCCAACCATTCAGGAGAGCAATTTGGAATTATTCCCAAAAGGCTATCAAAATGTGGGTATCTTTTGATCCAGCTGTGTTTCTACTAGGTTTTTATCTCAAAAAGATCTTAAAGGAGGAAAAGGGACCCACATGGTCAAAAAATCTTTAAGGCAGCTCTTTTTGTAGAGGCAAGAAACTGGAAACTTAATGGATGCATCAGTTGGAGAATGGCTGAACAAGTTATGGTATATGAAGTTATGGAATATTATTGTTCTATAAGAAACAATCAGCAGTATGATTTCAAAGAGGCCTGGAGAAACTTACATGAACTGATGCTAAGTGAAATGAGCAGAACCAGGAAATCATTATACATAGCAACAACAAAATTATGCAATGATCAGTTCTTATCATTTCAATAAAGAGATGATCCAGGCCTATTCCAATGATCTTGTGATGAAGAGAACCATTTGTGGAAACTGAGTGTGGATCACAACATAGCATTTTCATTCCTTTTGTTGTTGTTTGCTTATATTTTATTTTCTTTCTAATCTTTTCCCTTTTTGATTTGACTTTTTTTGTGGAGCAAAATAATTGTATAAATATGTATGCATATATTTGATTTAACATATATTTTTACCATGTTTAATATATATATTGGATTACTTGCCATCTAGGGGAGTGGATGGGGGAAAGGCAGGGAAAATTGGAAGACAAGGTTTTGCAAGAGTTAAGGCTAAAAAATTATCCATGCATATGCTTTGAAAATTAAAAAGCTTTAATAAAAAATATTGCTGAAGCCTCACAGTATCTTAAGCATAACCTTGCTGCTTATGGGCAAAATTGTTTGATAATTAGAACATTCATTGGCATTGTCTTTCTTTGAGATTGGAATACAAACTGATCTTCTCCAATCCAGTGACCTCTACTGACTTTTCCAAATTTGATGAAATATTAAATTCTACATTTTAACAGTATCATCTTTTAGAATTTTAAATAGCTTAGCTGGAATTCCATTATCTCAAATAAACTTATTTTAGTAATACTTCCCAAGATTCACTTGACTTTGTTCTCCAGGATGTCTGGATATTTCAGGAATCACACAATTGCATGGTTATTAATGATGTTAAGATATTTTTTATATGGTATTTTTTCTTGTCAAATTTTCTTAATCTCCTCCATGTTCCTTAAGTTCCTACTATTTTTGTCTTCCATCATGGCCATTTCTGCGAGAAATGTGTCCTTGATATCTCTAATTTTCTTGATAAAATCTCTTGTCTTTCCCATTCTATTGCTTTCTTTTATTTCTTTGCATTACTCATTTAAGAAAATCTTATTTCTTCTTGCTAATCTCCAGAATGTTGCATTCATTTGGATCTATCTTTACTTTTCTCCTTTATCTTTTTCTTTCTTTCTTCAGCTACATGTAAAACCTCTTCAGACAGCCTTTTTTTCTTGTTCTTTTTCTTTTGAAATTTCTTTTGATTGCTGTCTTCTGTTAATATCATAACCTCTTTTCATAGTTCTTTAGACACTCAGATCTAATCCCTTAAGTTTATTGGTTATGAATATTTCAGATTCATAAGGGATTTTATGTAGATTATCATTATATGGTTTGATGTTCCTCTACTTTCTTCAATTTCAGTCTGAGTTTTGCAAAAAAAGAAGCTCATGTTCTGATTCTTAATCAGCTCAAAATTTTGTTTTAACTAACTGAATAGAGCTTGTTCACTTTTGGCCATTAATTATATATAATCATTCTTATTTATATATTGATCATCTGGTGATATCCATGTATAGAAGTGCATTTTAGGTTATTGAAAAAGAGTCTTTGTTATGACCAACAAGTTATCTTGACAAAACTCTATTAGTCATTTCCCTGCTTAATTTTGTATGCCAAGACCAAACTTAACTGTTATTCCAATTATCTTTTGATTTTCTACTTTTTAGCATTCCAATTCCCTGTAATGAATATGAACTCTTTTTTTTTTTTTCTTTTTTCAGGGTGTTATTTTTTTTAATTCATTAAAACCTACTAACATAAATGAAAAAAAAGGGAAAGTAGATCAACAATGAAGCATTTCTTATCTGTGTAATCAACATGTGATCCTCAAGTTATCAAAGAAGATAGATTTTTTTTAACTGATCAGCAGCATATTCCATTTCTTATCTTGTTATAACTCTTACCACAGATCAGCTATTCTGTTGAAAGGGCACAAGATCCCTTTTCCTTAAATAGAAACCAGTAACTCTTCCAATTTAGCACGCTGGGCTAGAGGACAATAAATCCTCTTCTCTCTGTCAAAGAGTTGAGGAAATAATCTAAGAATTCATGAATGTTGCACATTAACATGCTACAGACTTTTCCAGAAGCAGAGATGGTCCATAACTCCTCTTTCCCACTTCAATATCCAGCAAAATCCTAAAGAAGGGAAAGCAAGGAGCTGGCACATTGGGGGGAAAACAAAGTGGGATACATCCATAGTTTAGGAAACTACATTTTCCTGAAGCATAGAAATTGTGCATCTAAAGTGATGCTGCTGTTCTGATAGATTTTTTTTTTTTTTAGAGATTGGGGGAACATTGCAGGATAAAAATGATGTCCATATGAAGCTAGAGATGCAACAATAGAGGTTTCTCTTTTCTATTTGAACTTTTCTAAAGGCAGAGACAAGCAACCTTCAGTCTTACCTTTAGAATATCTTATTTCCTCACTTAGTTCTGAAATCTGTAGAAGAAACTGAGACTCTTTTATTAGATAAGGAATTAGTCTAACTTTTTTCTTTCTCACCTTTTCCCAGATAATATTTAGGTCAAAATAGGTTATAGCTCTTTTGCTTTCCTATTTCTGTAAAACATCAGCATTATCCTTACCTAAATTCCACCTAAAGAGAGGAAAAGTCAAGATTGTCATGTACTTTCCTAGGGTATAAAAGGAGCATGAAGTAAGAGGTAAAAAGGAAACTAAAAATAAATAGAAATTTAAAAAAAGATTCAAAAAGGGCAACTCAGTTGATTAGCATGAAGACTTTGCAGTCTCTCTCCAGCTGTCACAGTGTACCTCCAATGTTTGAAGGGGGTACAGGTGGTGCAGGTGATGTCAGAGGCAGATTCCAAAGGTTCCAGAGGCAGATAACTTGCTTCAGGAATTTCCCTACCCTCTCTTCACCCTCCTCCCTTCCTCTCCTTCTCTCCTCCCCAACCCCCTGCTCTCCAGCAAAGCTCTATGAAGAGGAAAGCAAGGAGCTGACACTGAGGAAAAAAATCCAGTGGATCCATATGGATTTTACCCATTACATTGGATGCACAGAGAGATTTGAGAACAGAGATCACTTAACAAACATGGTTGCCATCAACACCATAGACTTTGGACATGTCCCAAATTGGTGAAAGAAAATAAAGAAAGAGAAGTGATGGAGACTTCTTCCCATAGGATTGATTTGAATAAGCCAACTGGTTGCTGAAATTGAGTTTTCTCCCTCTAAGAGCAGCTGAGTTTGACTATGGCATGTAGAGTCTCACTAGCCAGGAAAATCTCTAGGTCTGAGCTAGGTTTTGCCTCAAGTAGCTGATCAATTTTTCAAGGTCCTATGAAGGAATTATTTTGGTTATGTTGTCCTAGCCTGAGTTGGGGAGAAGGCACTTAGTAGTCTCAGAAATCTTGCTGTCAGGCCTTCTTATTCCTCCCATCTTTCCATTTCTTTGCTGTCATCCCAGTTGTCTACTGTCTTCCATCTGGTTACCAAGAAGAGACCAGGAATGGTATGAGGACATTCAGAATCAGATGGAAACATGAGAATTCGCCCATGGACACCCAATATCCATGAGACAGAGAAGACTGGTGAGGAAAGTAGAGGTCCCTATGGGAAGCATGGATGCTTATAGTCCCTTATGAATGTTGAAAACTAACTTTGCCTGTATTTTGAAAAATTAAACTATTATTATTTTTTAAAAACCTTAAATATTAGAGGCCCAAAGTAATGTCCCATATGTAATGTGATTTTTCACTGGAAGAATTGGGCCACCTTACTATAATAATGTAGATATATAGCTTTCAAAATTGCTATGGTGGATGTGGTCTCCTCTTGCTAGGTCACTTTTTGGTGTTATTTCTAGATGCTGGAAATCTTCACAGAAAAAATCAACTTTGACTCTTCAGTATGGTTGGAATATACACTTGCATAATTGTGATGTTGAATAGTTTGCTTCAGAACTGAACAGATAACATAGTCATTGTTGAGATTATGTCCCAGAATTGCTTTTCTCACCTTTCTATTGCCTATAGCTATTCTCTGTATATGAAGTAACATATACATAATACTAATAGCACACCAGTAACATATACAGAATACTAAAGCAATGCTGAATATAATCTTAATGGTTTACATTTGTTTTTGATATTAATCTTGATGTTAATAGAAATCTCGATATTAAGTTATGAGTATTAAGAATTATTATTTTGTTTTTGTTCAGTTTTTTTCACTTATGTCCAAAATTCCATTCGGGGTTTTCTCAACAAAGATACTTGGAATTGTTTTCAGTTCATTTTTCAAATGACAAACTGAGGCAAACAGGATTAAGTGACTTGTCCAGGGTCACACAGCTGGAAGTGTTTGAAGCCAGATTTGAATTCAAGATGGATTTTTCTTGATTTGAAACCTGGTATTCTCTCCATTGTACCAACTCGCTATTAGTTTTACTAATAGAGTCTAGAAGAGGGGAAATTTTTGGTCAGATACAAATCAAAAGAAATTCATATTTTAAAAATCTCCCAAGATTAGTTATTTTCAAATGTAGGAAACATGAGTCTTTTGACCACTAGAGGGGGATCTCTCCTTATTTTTATTCCTGTAATAGTGCCATACAATTCTTTCCAGTCTCAAGTAGAATGTTTCCAGACTTGTTGGTTTTAAGGCTTTTTTTTTTTTTTAAATAGCAACAATATAATTAAAACATTTTTGATATTTTAAAGTTAGTTTTATATTATTAAATAGTTTATGGTGGTATTATGAAGGGATAAGAAATATTAAATGTTAATTTCTAACTCTTAATGTATCCATTCAAATTAAAAAATATATCATTTTTTATTTGATATTGATTCTGTATCATATAAAGTTTATTTTTCTGTTAAATTATATATTATACTATTCTTTTTAAATTGAACTCTTTATTAATGAACAAAAATAAACTTTTTAGGTTTCTTATTGTAGTTATTGCATATTGCCAACTTTAAAGAATATTTTAGTATTAGAAAAATGTTCTTTTTCCTTTATTCTCTTATGAAACAACAGATTCTTAGATTTTGCCAGCAAGATCTGTGGGTGATAGAGAGACAAGTTATTTATTCCTTTAATTTCATTGATATTTTCTGATTTTTTTCTGGCTATGTTTTTAAAAATTTTAAATGTTTTTATTGATATATACTCTTTTTTATATCATTAGAATTACCCCCCAGTATCATTATACTTCTTCCTCCCAGAGCTAATTCAGATAAGAAATTGTATTTTTAAAGATCCTCAAAAAAGTAATAAAAAAGAGAGCTAATACATCAAAAAGTTCAAAAACATATGCAATTTGCAAATACCTTAACATCTTAAAAATATTTTTAATATAATTCAGTTTACTTCACTCCTTTCTGACAATCCTTAATATGAACAAATGTATGCTTTCAGATATATAAATTAACAATCTTCGATTTTCACAAAACTTAGCCTAGTTTCTTGTAATTTGTAGGTGCTCAGTAAGTATTGATTGATTTGTTGGAATTCATTAGTATTTCTGTTACTAGCAGATTGATGAGGCAGCATTCTTTGGTAAATCAAAGATCCCACCTCAGAGATAGGAAGAGTAAGTCCTATGTGGTTTGTATGAGCATAGCCCAAGTTACTTTATCTCTCAATGCCTCAAGCAACATTCTTAAGACATACAGAACACTTGTCCTTTTGTGTTGGTAAAAAGTAATTTAAATCATGGGAATTTCCTATATCAATAAAATCATAGGTCAATATCCATATCTATATAAATATATCACATTAAACAGAATAATTTGAATAATAGAATAATAGATCTCTAGAAGACCCAGCATTAGAATTCAAAGATACTGTTTAAAAATGATTGCTTAATTGTTGTAAAGAAGACCTATTTCAAAACTTACCTTTGGCTGTTACATGCTATGTAAACAAAGGCAAGTTCCTCAGCTTCTCAGTACTACAGACATCTTTCTATGACCATAAGTTATAAAAGAGTTTTTGGTCTGCATAAGTAGGATTATTTTTCTATATTTGTTGCTACTGTTTGGTCATGTTCAATTCTTTGTGACCCTGTTTAAGGTTTTCTTGACAAAGATATTATAGTGGTTTGCTATTTCCTTCTCTAACTCATTTTCAAAATGAGGAAACTGAAGCAAATCAGGTTAGGTGACTTGTCTTGGGTCACACAGTAAGGATTCGAGGTCAAATTTAAATTCAGGTCTTTCTGGCTTCAAGCCACGTACCTCTATCTGCTGTATCATCTAGCTCCCCTATATAGAGGATCATTTCTACATAGGGACTACCTATATTAATAAAATAATAAATCCAGATGAAATTAACAAATAATAAAATAGTGCTATTGAACAAATAGATAAGGAATTCATACTTATATTCATATTCCCTTCATCAGTGTATTAAGATCATTTAGATTCTACCATCTCAGTATCTGCTATGTGACAATGTAATTTAAGGTGACACTTGAAAATACAACTGAATCTCACTCCCCAGGATGTCTTGAAAGGCATTTTAGGATTATTTTCCAAACTATCCTTGAAACATATAGTTTCCAAAAGAATGGGGAAAAAAGTCCAATTGGTCTGGTTACAAATAAAAAGAAGAGCCAAGATTTAGACCCACATCTTCTGAATTTCAGTCCAATGCTCTTGTGTCTTTATGCTTTTCAAAGGAAAAAAGAGAAGATAACAGTCTATAAATTTATTTATTAAATTTGTTAATGTTCCAAATTGTGAAATATTGGAATTTATATTCTGGTTGAGAAGATAAATACTAGATACAAATATCAGATCAATGGTATAATTGGTAAATTTTGTGAAAAGATTATTTCTAGCTAAGGCAGTAAGTTCCTAGTAGACAGGAGTCAGTGACAGATCCTGTGATTACAGTGGTTCTGGAGGAGAAAGTAGGTTAGTAACTTTGTACGTCCCTCCCTCACTTAAATACAATTTACTTGCATGTCATGGCATGTGCTTCCTAATGTTATAGTCCTCTTCAAGAAAAAAAGGACAATGACAACAATCCTGGTTACAACTCATGAGATATGGAGGGCTTGTGATATGGATTAGTGGAAGGGGTACCTATGTGAACATAATTATGTATCTTACAAAGCATTAAAAATAAAGAGAGATCCATTGGACTGGTGTATTTAAAACAAAGTTTTAAAGGGAGTCTGTAAATTTGTTACTGTGGAACTGCATTCTTCAACTAGAAGTTGTATACTTCTGGTAGCAGTAAAATCCAGCTTCTTAAACTGTGGTTCATGACCCCATATGAGGTCTCATAACTGCATTGGGTACTGCAAAGTTATGATTTATTATTAGTAAATGTATGATTTTTATATCTAATTTATATAGCTATATTTCTGTGTCATGTAAAAATGCCTTGGGTAGAAAAGGGTTGTGACTGGAAAAAATTTGAGAAGCCTTGCAGTAAACTATACTTGAATGAATCATTTCTTCACCCTATTTTCCTCCTCCAATTTGGTCTATTTGGAATTATCTCCAATAATTGTATAATAATAATAATTGTCCAATAATAATTGTAAGAAGAAAGAAAGAAGTTCTAAAAAATCTAAAAATTCTTGAATTCTTCCAAGTCTTTTGACAAAGTGTTTGAAATTTATGTCCTTATGAAAAATGTTTATTTTTAATTTCTTTAGGATGACTAAAATAATTTAAAAATATATTCAGGGCTATTAAGAACTATATTATGCATTATCTTTTTAAAAATAATTGGAACTACTTTGGTCATTATTCATTAGAATAAATTTTCCTAATTCTCTAATTTAATATTGAATAAAGAATCCTCAAATTCTTTTGAATAGCATAAAACCTTATATTGTACCCCCTTTTTTAGCTGAATATTTAAGTAATAACTTTGACATTTTGCTTTCTTTCTTTTAGATGATCTCATAATATCCTTCACAGTATCCATGGCCATTGGGCTTGTCATTGGAGGTATCATCTGGGCAGTGCTTGTTTGTCTGTCCAGAAGAAGAGCCAGTGCGCCTATCTCCCGATGGAGTTCAAGTCGTCGTTCCAGACCTTATTCCCACAGTCTCAACAGGACTGGATTTTATCGTCACAGTGGCTGTGAACGTCGCAGCAACCTTAGTTTGGCCAGCCTTACCTTTCAGCGACAAACTTCATTGGAACAAACCAACTCCTTTCCTAGAAAATCAAGTTTCCGGGCTTCTACCTTTCACCCTTTCTTACAATGTCCTCCATTACCTGTGGAAACTGACAGTCAACTAATGACTCTTCCTTCCACCAATACTTCTCCCATCATTAATACCACACACAATTTAAGCCGTCCTGACTTTCATTGGTCTAATCATAATCTTCGTATTGGCCTTTCCACACAAACTCCTCCACCAGCTTATGAGTCTATTATAAAGGCATTCCCAGATTCTTGAATAGAAGATTATCTGGGCTTTTTTTTTTTTTTTTTTTTTTTAAATAAGAGGTAATCAAGATGATTAGAAAGTCCCAGGACTGTTTTATGCTGGTAATGTTGGAAGTTAATGCACTACATTTAGTTTGTACAAAAAAAATTGCCTGTGTACCACAAAAACTTCATGTGAGTTTTGTAATTCTATATTCTTGTATCATAAGGCTTTTAGAATAGAACAATGGGTCTGCTGAAATGTTGCATATCCTGTTAGATTTTTTTTAAACATAACTGATGAATCTACATTTTTATGACCCTTCTGTTTTGTCTCGTTATTGTGGGAAAGAGTTATTTAAATACCCATCTTTATGCTTCATGATGAAACCTTTTTTATTTTTTTTTGAAAAAACTTCTTTCATTTTAACATCACATCTCAAGACATTTTTAAATCATCTGGTGGTTTTGAAATTGTTACAAAAAGAAATTGATATGTAGTGATCTGTGAAAGGTACCATAGGAAAACAACTTTTGGACTTCTTCATTTCTATAGATATTCCATTATGATTTTTTTTCATTCAGGATTATTCATATAAAAAAATTATTACAGTGATCTCACATATATAGAGAAGGGAAGGGAACATGCATTTATAGAGTGCTACTATATGCCAAAAATTGCAGTAAGTACATTTACAAATAATATATCATTATATCCTCACAATGACCCTGGGAGGTAGGTGCTATTCTTAACCCCATTTTACAATTAAGGAAAGTGAGGTAAAGTGACTTGCCAGGGAAAACAGTTAATAAATATGTGAGGCCAAAATTGTATTCAGATATTCCTGACTCCATGTCCAGTTCTCTATCCTCTGCTCCATCAATTGTCCTAGATTTATAAGTAGGATGTTAGAAATTTCATTGTCATAGTTATTTCACTTTTTTTTCCTTAGCAACTGGCATCACTGAAAAAAAAATCCAACTATATTTTGTACCAAGAAAGGAATGATTTTTTACAATAAAGTTATATAGCATTAAAAGATTTTCTTTCTTATACTAAGGTTTAGATCTAATTTACATCTCAGAAAATTTAAATATATAATTCTGTTATCATCTTTTCCCCTTATGTACTTAAGGTATAATAATTGGTTAGAGAAGAATCCTATCCTTTATAAAAATAAAGGGAAGCTTTTGTTTCAAAGAAATCATTCTTAATTTACCAATATGAACTGCTGGGTGCAAAATACCCTATTATTTTTTGCTTAATGATAAAGTGTACTGAATAACATAGGGAACATACATAGGGTACAGGGATCTATGCAATTTAAAGGGCCTGTTTTTATGGGTTGTCATCCTCTTAAAGAATATCTCTCCAGCTGCTGGAAAATGTAATTGGTTTAATTTCATGCTGATGTTCTCTGGCCTTTATCAGGCAATAAATTCAATTAATATAAATGAGGCCCATGGTTGGGTTCAGTTATAATAAAAATGCAGTTTATTTTTTGGATGTGTACATTTGTTTATTTTTATTTCTAAAAGTCAGTAAGTGGCACTATTAATAATAACTAAGTAGGGGTCTAAAATTAATTTTTCAAAATTAATTCTGATATTCTACTTGAGAACTTTTTGATAATTTAATTAGATTTCTTTTATGCCTTTTTATTACTAAAATGAAATTGTTTGTCCTGAATGTTACCTTTCAGATTTACAACCTTTAATGCTAGATTCTCTTTCAGAAAATCCTGTGATAATTGAATTGATATAAGTTGCTCTTGAATAGGGAATTTTTTTAAAGATAGAACTTTTGTCATCAGTATAAGCCAGATTTTTTTTAAAAAAGCTTTATATTTATAGAAAGTTTATTTTTTTATTTGCATGAGAAATACACTTGAGGGAAGGGTTATCTGAAATTTACACTGGAAATAAAAGGCTTACTAATAAGGAAGTAAAAACACATTTTCCAATACTAGGAATTACAATATAACAACTTGGCAAATGGGATACTTAAAAAATGATCATAATATGAATTAAATAAGCATTTTGTTAAGGTGGTAGAAAGTATAGAGTGTGTGTATGTTGGGTGGTGCAGAGGCCAAAATAAAATCTTTTGTTTTCATACAAATTTTTTCCATGGGTAAATGTTCAACTAAAACTTTTATTCATAGTGTACATGTATGTTACATAGAGCAACTAAAATGAAATTTACATTTTTAAAAAGACAAAAAGTATCTATAATTGATGTGATTATTGATATAATTCAGAAAAAAATCTTCATAATGAGGAAAGTTAGAGCTCCTTAATTGTGCACATGAGTTAACTGTCAGATTGGCTAATTGTTTTTTTTTTTTTTCATTTTATTTTGTCAGTCAATGTTGCTGAAAAGAGTTGGCACAGCTAAAGTCACCACATATCTCAATGAATAATGTTTATCATTGTAAAGTATTTATAAAAAACACAATATACATTTGAATGATATGGAAAAAACATTCAGTCAATCAATCAATGAGAAGTTAATAAGTGCCTATCATGTTTTGAAAACTATATTAGGCACTGGAATATAAAGATAAAAATAAAGCAGTACATCTCCTCAAGTAGCTTACATTATATAAGAGGAAACCATAGGCATAATGTAATTATAATAGCATTCATATGGATAATATAAGATATAGTACATGCATAATACATACAAAATAACTAGGTGGATACTAACAACTGGGGCAGGGAAAGAAAGCCTGAGTTGGACTTTGAAAGGAAATAGGGACTCAAAATTTCCAAGATAAGAAGGAAATTCATTCTAGGTATGGGGAATAACTTTTAAAAGATAAGATCTGAAATGAAATGTAATGAATAAAGAACAATAAATAGATCGGCTTACCCAGAAGAAAGTATGAATAAAGAATAGTAATATGCATAGAAAGGTTGGCTAGGGCTATCTTGCTGAGGACTTCCATATTTAACAGAGGAATTTGTATTTCATTTTGGAGGACACTGGAACACTGATTAAGGAAATGGCTTGATTAGACTTATACTTTAGGAATATCCCCTTGAAATCTATGTGGAGGATCAGCTGTAAAACAGTGAAACAAGACAGAGAGAATAATTAGAGGGCTATGTGGTCTCTTGTTGTGGTGGTTCAATCATATCCAATCCCATTTTGTCATTTTCTTGGCAAAGTTACTGAAGTGGTTTGCCATTTCTTCCTCAAGCTTATTTCATCGATTAGGAACTAAGATAAAATGAAGTAAATGACTTGCCCAAAGTCACAGAGCTAGTAAGTATCAAAGACTGGATTTGAACTCAGGAACAAGATTTTCCTGATTCCAGGCCTGGTACTCTACCTGCTTAACCACCTAGCTGCCCTATATGCCTTCTAGGCATTTTTAATCTGAAGATATATGGCATTGAGAATGATAAATGTAAATAATTGTGTTAATTATGCCTGTTATAGTTATCTTTCAGTTATATCTGTGTTTGAAAAATGAAAATAATTTAAGCCCTCAATTGATTGGTCTGCTTCATATATATAAGTATTTTTTCATTAAAAAAACAAAACAAAACAAAACAACTTTCCTTTGAACTGACAATTTATTTAGCTGTTATACTGACAATATTTTAGGTATACAAAGTGAATGAGCATTATTAATCAAATGCCCAAATCTAAAAAGAAAAATACTATCACATATAGGTATAGCGCAATAATTATTCAACTGGAAGGTTTTTTTATTCTTTTTCATTCTGGAAGATGAGCTAAGGATCAAGGAAGCAACACTCATTCATATAAAGATAAGGTGTTAGTGAATCTTAAAACCTTAACCCCCAGAAAGAAACCTATATTCTAATACTCTCTGAGAACAAGGAAGGGCAAGTGATTGTATCCAATGAAGAGAGTCATTAAAGACAAAGCTGAAGAAGAATCAGAAACCTAGCTGAAGAAGAATCATAAGGTCTGACACATAGTGACACATAATTTGATTCAGGGTCAAAAGAAATTAAAGAATCAAAAACCTGTATTAAGTATAATCAAACAGGTGTTTTGATCACAGGAAATATGTAAGAACAATGTAGCAAAATATATGCAGGTGCAATAGGAAAGCCAATAATTTAACTGTTCTTACATATATTTTTTTATGTTGTCATAGGACTTTTTGCATATGCTCATATCACCTAAGATAGAAGATGCCAGGAGATCCCTTCTGGGGGAAGACATTTTGGGTTCCCCAATGCACAGATGGGAATAGCATCTTTCTCTTTGGCTATATAGTAAGAACTTAATGTCTTCAAATCTGCTTGCCTAAAACTCAGTTGTATTTTTTACAGATAAGGTTGTAGGTGAAGATTTCACTAACTGACAATTTGAATACCATAAAGTAAGCTTGTTGGGGAGAAGAGCCATTTCCATCTTCTTTTTAGGCCCTATAATCCTAAGAAATGAGTTTGAAATTTTTGTATGTTTCATTTTTGTCAGTACTAGATATGGAATGGTGGTGGTGGGAAGGAAGTCCCCAGATCTGGGAGCTTGAGCTTTGGAAACTTGAGAACCAAGATTCCAGGAAGATCTTGAAAATCAAACATTCCAGGACACAAACTCAAGGTTGTTTTGGACTTGGAATTTGGTGGTTATATGTTTAGTTAAACTGAAAACTTAATTTCTTTCCCTTTCCCAATGACTGAAGTGGTATGGTTGAAGTATATACCTCCCAGGTATTAAGGAGAAAAACATTTATATGTTTGTTCTTAGTATAATTTTGAAGTAAATTTAAAAAATCTAACCTGATTGTTAAATGGGTAAATGGAATTGAGGTTCTAGGGAACTTTGTAAAATATAAGAATATAACCAATGAAAATTTGAGCCGTTGGTGTTGACTGACACTTCCCAGCACACTTAAGAGTAGCAAAGAACCCCAGAGAGGGTGAAAACATCATATTTGACCATTCAGCAGTGGTTACCAGGGTAGAAACTGTTATAATATGATGATATTCCTCACAGAAAAATGTGATAGTTGTAGCCAAGCAATGACTATTGGGAAATGGAATGTAAAAAACATTATCTATAATAATGAAGAAGGTTTGGTTGCTTTTGTTTGTTTTTTTTTTCCCCTAGATTGCCTGGAATTCAGTAGACTGAGGGCGAAGTTCTGAAATATGAAAGGTTGTAGGAGAAAATGATCCTTGAAATATTCATGCAACTCAAATAGAGATGATGGGAATAATGGGAGAGATGCATTCTGAGTCAATCTGGTAACCCTTTTTCATTTTGGACATGTAAACCTTTGAAATACCTCTCAGGGGTTAAACTTTATTTTTTAACCATAGCATTTTGGGGAAAGAGGTGAAAAGAACAGCCAGCTGCTTTGTTGTAACAATAGAAATCTGAGACATATGTGCAAAATTTCCCCTCTATAGCCAGTGAACTTCAAAGAGTTGCATTAATCAACATTTATTAAGAGAATGTCTAAATAAATGTTGATTGAATGGAGCTTTCAAATGGCAAAAAATAGCAAACACTAGGTGTGTGTTTCAATTAATATGTTTATAAAGTGTATCTTAACTGATTGACCCTAGTTTTATGTAAATAACAGAAATTTTGCAGAATATTTCCCCTAATACTTGGTAGATAAAGAAGGAAGAGTATTTGGATTTAGAGTTGATAAAGTTGAGTCAAAACACTTCACATAGGTGATAGCATTTGATACTTATGTGACTTTGGCCAAATCATTTAATCTTGCTAGGCCTCACTTTTTTTTTTTTGCATGGAAAATTGGGTTAGATCAGAGGAATGGTAGGGGTCCCTTCTGGGAACAAATTTATTATTTTGTTCTCTGAGGATGGGAATGATTGGCCTTTGATATATGATTTTTCATATATCAGTCCTTACAGAGATACTTTATAGAGGAGATGTACCCGAAGTATTTCTCATATGACTTGACCTGAATTCTTTTTCCACATCCCCAAAAAATCTTCTAATAAGTTTGCTGCAACCTAAGGTATTAACGTAAGTGGCTCTCACTCTATCCCTTGACATTTTCTTACTAAATGATTTCTGATTGCTTACTCAGGCATATTGTGAATATATGATTGCTTTGAATATGTTCTATTTTTGCCAAATCAAATCTGTAAAGTTCACTTGTAATTTAACATGATTTTTGAGTCATCTTGGCATTTTGACTTCATAAGTGTAAACTGAAGACTGCATTTACTGGAAATATATTCTTAAAAATAAAATGACATATGCCAGATCCCTAAGCTACAGACACTTTATAAAATTAGTTGGTGCTCATGAGGTAATGTTACTGTTGAAAGAGGATCCAGGAATGAAATTTATCTGAACCATAACTGAGGAACATTAAAAAGACAATTTTATTTGCTTTCATTCAATAGTAGGTAGTAGGAAGAGAAGGAACAAAGGGAAGAAGGAGAAGGAGAAATGGAAGAAGAAGTAGTAGTAGTAATAGTAGTTGTAGTAGTAGTGGTAAAAGAAGAAGAAGAAGAAGAAGAAGAAGAAGAAGAAGAAGAAGAAAGAAGAAGAAAGATAGGAGGAAGAGGAGGAAGAGAAAAAGATGGAGAAGAAAGAAGAGGAGTAAGAGAAGGAGGAGGGAGAGAAAGAGGGGGAGGAGGAGAATAAGAAAGGCATATATTGTGAATGACTGGATTATTTTCAATAAAAAACAAAAATGTAGAAAGTAGAAACAAATGTCAGAAAGGGAAGAAATGCTTATTGTGATTAAATAAACACATATATGTGTTCACCATTCCTTCATTCACTCAACAAGCCTTTATTAAGGGCAAATATATACCAAGGACTATGGTAAGCATTAGGGATACAGAATTTAAAAAATGACTATTTTGAAACTGTTAGAATTGTTTTGATAGGCTATTGACTATAGCTGATCCATGTCAATAAAGTCAGTGAATATATTACAATATTTATTATCTGAACTATTTTAGTATCTAAGGAATTAAACTTGTTAAGAATTGAGAATAGATGGGCCTAGAGGTGGTGGTAAGCTGGGTCAAAGCAGGTTCAGAGTCTCAGGATATAAAGGTGGGATTCTCAAAGGAATCAGAATTAACCTTTTTACATTTATTTTAAAAACATGTTATTATAAGCATACTATCTCAAGGATTCAAGGAATATAGGACAAAAAAATAGAAGGAAACATTTCCTTCAAGATGACAAATATTCAGCAGAATTGAAGAGGGAATAAATTGCCCCAAGAAGATCAATGGAATGAAGAATCAGTTGAAATGAGGTTAGGTTAGCCAGAAGGCAAGTCAATTCACCAATATTCAAGTGTAATAGAACTGTTATAAAGATGATAAAGAAGCGATCCAGTTGAATCCTATACTAAACATGTACAAAACTATACTGTTGCCTACCAATGATACTCTCTAAAAAACACATAGAATGGACATGCATGAGAAAAAATATTTATCAGGTGACAAATTATAGGATAATACATTTAGAACTAGAAGAGTTTTTAGAATTAGTACAATCCCCTTAAATCCATGGATTTAAGTGAGGCCCAAGGGAGTTAGATGTCTTAAGTCAGAGAATCTGAGTATAGGCTTTGCCTTTGTTTCTGCTTATTAGCTCTGTTACCCTGGGCAAATCACTGAATCTATTTGAACCTCAGTTTCCTTATCTGCAAACTGAAAGTAAAAAGTAGCAAGCAGCATAAAAAGAATTTAAAACCAAGTCATCTAATACAAATCCAATGCTCTTTTCAAAAAACCATTTTTTTAAAAAGCGTGGTCTGGGGACCCCTAAGAGTTGCAAGATCAAAATTATTATTGTTATATTGTTAAGACATTTAAATTCAATACAGTGAATATTGGTAGATTTCAAGCACACAAAAAATAGTTCTTTCAGGGTCTTAAGTGTAAATGGGTACTGATAGAAAAAGCATGATACCTGCTGCCTTATACCATGTTACTATGATGTAATGACAGGATCCAGAGAGAAAATGGGACATGAATTATATACAAAAGTAACTTTGAACCAGAGTTATGTGAGTTTATTAAGTTCTAAGGGAAACCCAGGTTTACTCAGAGTTAAATTCTTGTCCATACATCATAAGGTCACTCTTCACACTTTATCCTTTGAAATATATTCACACTCACCATGAGTCTCTCTTTTGTTTTCTATGTAATATCCACTTTGAGTTCTCAAGAAATTATTGTGCTCCATATCTTACATACATAGAATATAGATACTTTAAAAATATAGGTTTTTGATTCAGGAAAAATTGGGGTTCATTAAAGGAGCTTTGAAATTTAGTCTGTTCTCTTTCTTCTGTCTAATTTTGAGCCCAAATCATTGTCCATTTAACAAAACTTTCTCTTGGAGAAATATCTATCCTGTACATCCAGTCTCTAAGAGAGATATTTACAATGGACAATAAGGTGGTTCCAGAGTATTTTTAAAAATTAGGTACATGATATAGGACAAAGCTTCTTAAATGGGGAGTCACAACCCCATTTTGTTAGATGAAGATAGGAGTAGTGAAATGATTATTTATTATCAGTAAATGTTTGATCTATGTATCTATTTTATATATTTACATACCCAGGGCATGCCCTGATATAGGATATAGGTATGTATATATGTATGTATGTATAGGATATAGATGTGTGTATATGCTGATAAAGTCTTTGGATTCTAATTCCTAAACATAATATGGACAATAGACATTCTTCATCCAGTTTTTTTTTTTTTGCTGGTTTTTATTTTTTGTTAGGCTGATTATAACAACTCTTTTGAATAGTTACTCATCTCTCAGAAGGCTTCAAAGTTGTAGTACTTTATATAATGAGTACAATGCTTTCCATAAGCAGGACAATATAGAGGACCTCAGGGCAGCTGGGTGGTGCAGTGGATAGAGCACTAGCCCTGAAGTCAGGAAGACCTGATTTCAAATCTGATCTCAGACACTGAACACGTCCCATCTGTGTGATCTTGGGCAAGTCACTTAACCCCAATTGCCTCAGCAAAATAAAAATTAAAAAAAAATGTAGAGGATCTCAGTATTCACAAGGACTCTTTCAATTTGTAATCTGCATTGGCCCTCCTCTGTCCAGTTAAGGGATTCTTTCCATACTAATAAAGTATTTACCTAGCTATAAATTATTGGTATAAAAGCAAAGGATATATTAAGAACACATTGGGGGGGCAAATAGATGGCACAGTGGATAGAGCACCATTCCTGAAGTCAGGAGTACCTGAGTTCAAATCTGGCCTCAGACACTTAATGCTTCCTAGCTCAGACACTTAATTATCTCAGGGGAAAAAAAAAAGAACACAACTGAACTGATGCTAAATGAAGTGAGTAGAACCAAGAGAACATTGTACACAGTAAGAACAAAAGAACAAAATTATGTGATAATCAACTGTGACGGACTTGACTCTTCAACAGTGACGTGATTTAAAGCAGTTGCAGTAGAGTTGTGATAGAAAGTGCCATACACATCCAGAGAGATCAAAGTCAAGTATTTTAACTTTGAGTAAAAACTTTTATTTATTGTCATTGCTTGTTTGCTTGCTTTTTTCCTTTCTCGTGTTTCCCCCCTTTTTGATCTGACTTTTTTTGTGCAGCATAACAAATATAAAAATATGTTTAGATGAATTGCACGCTTTAACTTATATCAGATTGCTTGCTGTCTTGGGGAGGGCGGAGGGTAGAGGACAGGGAGAAAAATTTGGAACACAAGGTTTTTCAAATAAGAATGTTGAAAACTATATTTTGCGAGTATTTGGAAAAAATAAAATACTATTAAAATAAAAAAGAAGCCATCTGAGACTGCAGCAAAACTACTCGGATACTCCTTTATCCTATACCAGAACATGTCAAATGATAAGGGAGGTCAGTTCAGGAGCTAGTTAAATATTCTTAGACTACATATTGAAATGAATGTCTTCTGAGAATTAGAACCATATGGAAAAGCATGATTCTTAGATAAGTAGATGCCAGGCACTTTTGAATTATGAGTAAGCTAGATAAGGATGGACACAGGGACTGACAAATTCCTTTGGTAATTTATGGGTACAGATCTACATTCACTGGTATTTCTAGATGTTTCTATTTATCCTACCTCTTCTATTTGAGACTAGGGCTTTAGTTCAAGGAAACTGAGTCAGAGGATACAAAGTTCAAAGAAAGAGAAGATGGAACTCAATACCATTTGTTATCACCATGGCAGTCTTTGAGAATTGTTGCAAAATAATTCTTATATACTTTTCTCTAACAATTTATAATTGAATTACAATTTGTATTCCTCAATGTTTTGTAATTTGTAATCCTCAAGTTTATAATCTTGGCAAAGGTTTTTGTGAAACTATATACAATTATTCCAAAACCAGATATAAAGATCCTATCCCATATGGGATATTGAGAGGATTATCAAATCAACAAAAAGATAAAACTTCTTATTAGACCTTGTGTGTTGTTGTTGTTGATGTAGTGATGATGGTGGTAGTAGCGGTGGTGGTGGTGATGGTGGTGATGATGATGATGATGATGATACTCTTTCACAAACAAATAAAACAACAGCACTCATAAATGAAGACTCACTCAGTGACCCCTCAAAGGTTATCTTTTTAATTCTATAGTTTTATTTGCCAGTAACAAAGATTTAAGGGTTATTGAGTTATCCAAGTGTAAACTATACCTACAAATCTACAAAGGGCAGCCATTTAACAAAGGTTAGAATTGTTTTTTTCTGGTGCTATTCACTGTATTCTAAAGCTATTCATCATTTGAATTATAATACTCTGGGTTCCTGTTGTGACTTTCTGTATTGCACTTGAAGAAAAGGTCAGAGGACCATACATCCTGGTTTAATAGTCTCTTCCTTTCCCAGCTGCCTGTGAGTCCTTAAAAAAAGTCAAGAATTTAGATTTTGGCTCTGACTAGAAGCAGAAAATTTTTGGAAAGGAAGTCCTCTAATCAGTGTGAAATAGTAAAAAGTAACCAAAATTGGTATTAAGAAGACATGCATTCAAATCATGGTCCTAATGTTTATTCCTTGTGTGACCTTGAGGATATCATTTTACCCATTGAGTCTCAGTTTCTTTATCTGGACAAAGAAATGCTGATTGATTCATTAATCAATAATCATCAATCCAATTAATTAATAAATTAACCAGAAATTAGGTTCTTTCTAGCAATAAAGTTCTATGATTCTTAAGATATCTGAGATGATTTTTAATTATAATAAGAAATTTCAAGGTGAATTTATTCTACAAATGCATGTGTCCACTATCAGATTATTAATCAATAAACAATTATTAAACATTTATTATGTGCCAGGCATTGTGTTTTGTGCTAAGAATGCAAAAAGAGGCAAACTGTAGTCCCAGCCCTCAATGGATTCACAATCTAATGGGAGAGACAACAAGTAAACTTCCGTGTGTGTGTGTGTGTGTGTGCGCGTACGTGTGTGTGTGTGTGTGTGTGTGTACATAAGCAACATACAGGAAAAATTACAGACAGAAAGCACTACAATTAAAAAAAGCTTCCCTGTAGCAGGTGGGATTTGAAGGAAGTCAGGATATGGAGAGAAGAGGGAATTCATTCCAGGCATCAAGGATAGGCAGAGAAAATATCTAAATCTGTGTGAAATGGTGAAAAGTAAGTCAGAGAAAATATTGGAGTCAAAAGTGTTTTGTTCATGGAACAGTAGTAGGGTAATTTGAATAGATTAAAGGATATTGGGGAGGCAATGAAAGAATGGAAAGTGTGTTAGAAAACTTGAAAGGCAGGCAAGGGCTAGGTTATGAAGGCTTTGAATAACAAAGAATTTTGTATTTGAAACTAGACATAATAGGGACCTGCTGTTGTTTACTGACAGGAGTGGGGAGTGGAATGGCAATGTCAGACCTATATTATAAAATAACAGTCTTTGGATAGATATGAGCTTGGAATACAGATTATCTGTGTTCAAATCTTATCTTTGACACATACTAATAAAGAAGATAGTATAGTATAGTGGAATGAGTGGGCTCTGGTCAGAAATCTGAGTTCAAGTTCTCATTTTATTTAGTTTAGATCATTCAGATCTAGTCATCTTACTTGTTCATGTTATGTTGTTATCTTGTTATCTCAGACAAATCCACAAATCTCCCTGGGCCTTAGTTTCCTCATCCATAAAATGAAATTGATAAAATGACCATCACAGTTTGTGCCATGTTTTGATCTGTAAGATATGATTTAATACATACACAATTCTGGGAATATTACTTAATGTCTCAGTATTCCAGGCAACTCAATAAGACATTAAATTGTAGAGTAACCCACTAGCTGGTTCAGTAAAGGCAGTTTCATACTGGAAGCACTCTATACATCTGAAACAATGTTTGATTAAAAAACAGTAACAAAAAGAGCACATTCCTCTTAACATTTTGTGGTAGACATGGTGCAGTGAAATTAGAGTTAAGATTTTATTCTTCAATAAGGAAAGTCATTCAAACTATAGTAAAGCCAAGTTAAGGAAAGAAAAATGGGAAATTTTTATGGATGAGATATTGACTTAAAAAAAACAGTAAAAAAAAAGTAGAACTATGTTATTTCTGGGTTTTTTTCATATTTTGCTTAAAAGTTCATCCTTCAAAAGAATCAAAGAATGGAACCTTTACTGAGAATTTGATTTTCACCAGCAAAGGAGAAATTCATTTCTGGGATTAAAATATATAGCTGCCTGTATGATTTCTTCTTATGATTTGTGATTGGAAAGAAGAGGAAGGGGATGGGAAATAAATATTTGTATAATATATTCCAAGTACTATTACCAAATGCTTACTGTGCCTAACTGCCAAATATGTGCCAGATATTATACAAAATGCTTTTACAAATTTTATCTCATTTAATTCTTACATAACAATTTTGCTAGATAGATGCTTTGTCACCCCAATTTTACAATTAGTTGAACTGAGATAAACAGAGTTTGAGTGACTTGCCTAAGGTCACACAAGAAGTAAATTCTTAGGCTAAATAATGAACTCAGATCTTCCTGAATCAAGCCTAGTAGTCTATCTGCTGTGCCACCTAGTAGTCTCACAAGAATGACAGGGTCAGACATATCCTCAATATGAAGAGAGCCAATTACAGAAGGTTCAGAGAAAATAGGAACAAAATTTCATGGCCTAAAATTATATATGGCAAGCCAACTCAAGAGATATGGAACATTTTCAAAAATGAAATTATAAAGTTACAAAGAAAATTATTCTGATTAAGAAAAGAGGAAGTTGTCTAATGTCCTTGATTTAGAAATAGCATAAATTCAGGAGTTCATTTAGGTATAAAATGAAACATGTATAAAATATAGAAGTGAGATCTTATGATATTAAATGAATTTGCTTCTATTATTTTTAGTCAAGAGTAAACAAGCGAGTCAATAGAAATTATTAAGGACTTTCAATGTGTCAGGCATTGAGCTAAGTGCTAGAGATACAAAGAAAGACAAAAACACAATCCCTGCTCTTTCTAATGAGATATGCAAGGTTCAAGCAATTATGAACATAATATATTTTTAAAGATATGTATACATATACACATATACTATAAATAGTAATAAGCCAAACATTAATATAGTGCCTACTATGTATTAGTTGTTATGATAACTAAGCACTTTGTAATTATTATCTTATTTGACCCCCACAATATCGTTAAGAGGTAAATGCTACTATGATTTGTACAGATAAGGAAATTGAGGCAAACAGGTATTATGTGATTCAGGGTCACTTAGCTATTAAATAGCTGAGACTGGATTTTCCTGATTTTAGGCACGGCAGATTATCCACTGAGCCACCTCGCTGTTTCAGATGAAGGAAAAAAAGAAAGGAAGCACCTAAGTGTCTACCATATATCAGACACTATGTTAAGAACTTTATAATTGATTCTCACAACAAGCTTTGGAGTTAAATGATCTTATTTTCCCCATTTCCCCATTGAGGAAACAGAGGTTCAGTAACTTGTTCATGTAGATAGTAAGTGTCTGAGGCCAGATTTGATCTAAAGTCTTTCTGATTTAGATCCAAATCTATTCATTATGCTATTTGCTTCTTAGTCAATGAAAGGTAATATCAGAGAGAGTGCTTCTGCAGGTTTTGAAGGAAGTCTGGGAAGACTGGGAAAACAATGCAAAGATGAGGAGTGAGATCATTTCAGGCAAAGAGAACAATCAGTGAAACAGTGGAGTTAGGAAATGGAGTGCTGTATGAGGGATAGTAAATAGGTGAGTGCAGTTGAATTTCAGGATGTATTGAAAGAGAATAAATTATTAAAAACAACAACAACTTGGAAAGACAGGAAAGAGTCAGGTTTTGGAGGACTTTAAATACCAAACAGAAGTTTTTCATATATGATCCTGGAGGTAAAAGAGCCACAGCAGTTTATATGGACAATTTATATGAGTAATCTCCATGTTTATAGTTCTTTTTTTTGACAATGACCTCAGAAAAATTATTGACTTATCAATAGATATGTATCTAATAAGTAAAAGTAGAATTCAAATCCATGTATCTCCTAATTATAAATCCAGAGGTACCATGTATCCAAATAAGTTTCTTTAGATAAACATTCAATCCATCAACCAGATTATTAAAAAAAAAAAAAACAACAACAACAAAGCATAAATGGAACATGGAGTATGGTGTATGAGGAATATCAGATAGGCCAGTTTAGATAGCACAAAGAATAAATGTAGGGGAATGTTATGAATCTGTGAAATAAATGCTATGACTAACCCCATTTTACAGTTGAAAAACTAAGGCAGACATAGGTTAAAGTTCCTAGCTCAGGATCATATAGTTAAAACGTCTCTGGGGTCAGATTTAAATTCAAATCTTCCTGACTTCAGGTCCAGGCACCACTTAATTACCTACTACTATTAATAAATAACTTATTTTTATATACTCAATAGCTTTGAGTACTGCCTAGTTAGAATAAACTTTACATATATATATGTGTGTGTGAATATATATATATGTATAAAATTTCATCTGATACTTGTAACAATCCTGATAGATAATTATTATAGGCCACATCACTCCCATTTTTGGAGATAAGAAAACCAAGACTCAGAAAAGATGAATTTTTTGCTCATGGTCACAGAAATTGTAAATGTCAGAATTAAAATACAAATCCAGGCCTCTGCTTTCTCCAAGTATTTCATTTGAATACCATGCCATATCAGGAAATTCTATCTTTCAAGCATTTTTATACTACCATGCGGAAATGATTACATTCCAGAAAACATCTGAAAATTTATAATACCTATTTACAGCTTCCTAAAATTTTACTTTTAATTTTGAAAATCACATCATCTATTCTATAAGCCTGAAAGACAGGCTTGGGGAAATAGAACTCTTGGCCTCAGGTCAGAGAGACTTGCCTCCTACATCTACTAGTTCTATTGACCCTATTCAGATCACAGGCTATCTGAACCTCAGTTTTGTTTTCTGAAAAAATGGATTTCATAAAAATATCTAATCCAAAAGGTTTTTGTGCGGATCAAATGAAATATTATGTGTGGAACATTTTATAGAGTATGTGAATGTGAGCTATCATCAAATCTGTATATAGTCATATGGAATATACATCAAATTAAATATCTGTGTCTTTGTCCATGTATATCCTCCCTCTAGTGATGCAAACAGAAACCCCTCAAAGACTTAATAGATTATATTTTTATGGTCAATAACATTCTTACCCTATGAAAAATCAGATAATATAATTCTCTGAACTCTGCTAGGCTTGCCCTCAAAGAAGAGGCATCACCAGCCCTAATACTTGAAAATTATTTAGTATGTTAAGACTTGTGAAAGCTTATACTTTGTTTTCAAGAACCTAGGATCTTCTCCAGAATTCAATAAAGAACAGAGTTCTTGAATAAAATTATAAGTGAAAATTATAAGAAAAAGTATTCATATCTGCTGTTTTTCATTTATATTGAATTCTGAATTAAAGAAAAGATTGCTAAATTATATTGAAGTGTTAAAATTATAGATTCTAAATCATAAGAATGCTCAATACTTCTAGTCTAACTGAAGCCCAGAAAATGAGGCCCAAATGGCAAAAAGTAGCAGAGCTAATATTTGAATATTTGACCAAGGAAAAAATTCCTATATGTAATGACTTATTGACACTACTGCAGGTAACTAACAAAGACTGAAGTCTTTTTTTTAAAGTATTGACAATTATACATATGTTTAGAATTGTCTAGAATCACAATATAATTTGAAAGCAGGAAAATTAGAATTCCAAACATTCTTATTCTATGAATCTATGTTTCTTTTCTACTGAAGTAACTGAAAAGAGTTAATTTATGGAAGGCACATTGCAAACCTTAAAGAATTATATATAGTTTATTTTAAAAGGATCCACAACTGTGTTGGACTTGACTCTTTTCAAACAAAGATGTGATTAAAGTCACTTCCAATAAACTTAGGATGCAAAGTGCCATTCATATTCATATAGCTAACTATGGAGACTGAATGTGGATTGAGGCATAGTATTTTCACCATTTTGTTGTTTGTTTGCTTGTTTCTTTTTTTTCCCCTTTCTCATGGCTTTTCCCTTTTGACCTAATTTTTCTTGAGTGGTATGACAAATATGGAAATATGTTTAGAAGCATAGCATATGTTTAACCTATATCAATTTGTTTGCTGTCTTGGGGAGAGGGGAGGGAGAAAAATTTGGACCACAAGGTTCTGCAAAGGTGAATGTTGAAAACTATCTTTACATGTATTTGGAAAAATAAAATACTAATAAAAAAATAAAGGATCCAGTCACAGATCTGGCTAGTCACTGAATACAATACAAAATAAGAAATTAAGGAATTAGTGACTGTGCATTCTAACCCAGCAATATTATTAACTCCCTTTATAACCTTGAACAAACTGCTTTAATATTATGAGCTAACTTGATATCTTTCTTTATGCAGAAGAGGCTTGCTTTAGACCTGGGTAAGCATCAACTACTGGTGATGAACATGGCTTCATCAGTATATTAAAGAGAAATTCATTTTGGGTAAAACTAAATTCTTAGGAAAGTGTTTTGGAGTTGTGATCAGGTGATTTTTTAAAATATGCTTTCCATTTATGAAGAATTTAGGAGATGAGTTGCACTATCTAACATAAACTTACTAGATAAAGTTATGAATTTTCCAATTTACTGAGGGCAAGATATTACATGCCATAAAATACTTTATATTTGCAGAACTCTTTGTTCTTTATTCAACTTTATTCAACTGCCCAATTAGAGCAGGGTGAAGTGGGAACTTGACAGAAATCCTGGTCCCATAAAAGTTAGTCCTTTTTCCTTAAATATACATTATAAAATATCGTGTATAAATAGGCTTTAGATCAAATTAACATATGCATTCTTCTGTCTCAGAACAGAAACCAATCAAAGAGTCAACCGTATTATAAATGTGTAACCCGTGGTGATAGACCCCATATCCAAACCCTTCTATTTACTTTTTTGTTGTTGTTTGTTTTATTGATATATTTTGTATTTTTAAATTACAAAACTTTACTAATTACCTCCATTCTACAAGAGATCTCTTATAACCAAGAACAAGTTAAGTAAAACTAAGAAAACAAAAACAAAAACACACACTTAATCCGAAAGTACATGCTATTGTCCACATCTGCAGCATTCTTCCCTTCTATTTTTTTCAGTTTTGTATTTTTATTTCAGAGTTCCTTCTACATAATAGTTCCTCAATAGATTTTTTATTGAATTATATATTTATATGTATATATGTATATATAATATCTGTCTTTGCTCTATCCACTTCTTTTTTGTTTGGCATTTAATATTATTTCCCCCAATTGCATATCAAGACAATTTTTAGCACTCATTTTTTTAAAAATATTGAGTTCCAAATTTTTCTCCCTCCCTTCTTCTCTCTCTTCTTTCCATTTTCTAAAATGCTATAGTTTGATATATTACATATATATCAAACTATAGCATTTTAGAAATCATGTAAACAAGATTCCATATTAGTCACAATTGTGAAAGATGAAATAGGTAAAAAGGAAAAAAAGCACACACTTTTTCATGAGTAAATGAAAAAATGCTTCAATCTTCATTCAGAATCCATAAGCTCTTTATCTGGATATTGACTTTCATGAATCCTTTTGTACTTATTTTAAATCATTGTGTTGTTGAGAGAAGCTGAATCATTCAGCCACCATTACAATGTTGCTGATATTGTATACAATGTTTTCCTGGTCCTCATTTTATTCAGCATCAGTTCATATAAGTGTTTTCAGGTTTTTGTTTGTTTTTGTTTGTTTTTTTTTTAAATCTGTCCATCATTTCTTATTACAAAATAGTATCCATTACATTCATATGTCATAGCTTGTTCAACCATTCCCCAAATTATGAGCAACCCATCAATTTCTAATATTCTGCCACCATGAAAATGACTACTACAAATATTTTTGTAGGTCTTTTTCTCTTTTTTAAGGATCTCTTTGGAATATGGATTGAACAGTGATATTTCTGGATCAAAGGGTTTGTGCAGTTTGTTTGCCCTTTGGGCAAAGTTCCAAATTGTTCTCCAGAATGGTTGAATCAATTCACAACTCTACCATCAGTGTATTAGTGTTCCAAATTTCTTACATATTCTCCAATATTTGTCATTTTCCTTTTTTTTGTCATATTAATCAATCTGATGGGTGTGAGGTATTACCACCAAGATGTTTTCATTTGCACTTTTCTAATCAAAAGAGATTTAGGGCACTTCTTTCGCCTATAGATATCTTTTATTTCTTCATCTGAAAACTATATGTTCAAATCTTTTCATCATTTATCAATTGGAAAATGGCTTGCATTTTTATAAATTTGATTCAGTTCTCTATATATTTGAGAAATGAGGCCTTTATTAGAGACACTTATTATAAAGATACTTTCCCAGTTTTCTGTTTTCCTTCTAATTGGTTTTCTTCTATTTTGAGTTGCATTGGTTTTCTTTGTGTAAAAACTGTCTATTTTAATATAATCAAAATTATGTAGTTTACATTTTTAATGTTCTTTATCTCTTGTTTGTATGAATTTTTTCTTTCCCCATATATTTAACAAGTAGATTATTCCTATCTCTTCTTACTTGCTTATGTTGTCACTTTTTATGTCTAAATCATGTACCCATTTTGGACTTAATTTAGAAAACAGTGTGAGATGTTGATCTATATCTAGTTTCTGAATTTTTTCCAATTTTCAAGAGGTTTTTTTTTGTTTGTTTGTTTATCAAATAGTGAGTTCTTATTCCAAAGGCTGTAATCTCTAGTTTTGGCAAACTTTAGGTTACACTCTGGTTGTTGACTATTATATCTTGTGTATTAGTTCTATTCCATCAGTTTACCATTCAATATACCACCACTCTATATAAACACTATTTTATTTATCTACCATTCCCTTCTGTCATTCTTCTCCCCTTTACTTAATCTCTTCCCATCCTATTTCCTTGTCAAGTAAGAGATTTGTTCATCTGATTGTGCATATTATTCCCTCTTTGAGCCAATACAAATGAGAATAAAGTTCAAGTGATACTTATCACCCACCTTCCAATCTTCTCTACTCCAATAGGTCTTTTGCATCTCTTCATGTGAAATAATTTACCTCATTCCATCTCTCCCTTCCTTCTACACCCAGTGTACCCCTTTTTTCTCATCCCCTAATTATTTTATGTCATTCCCTCAAATTCACTTTATGCCCCCATTCTCAGTCTGTATGTATTCACACACACACACACACTCACACACACAAACACACACACAAGTGTACTGTCTCTCACACACAGACACACACAGATAAGCAGTTGTTTGGAGGTAAATTTGGGAGAATTACAGCAATATACTGATTTACTACTTACTAATTACTATTTATTCCACCAAAATTAGCTCTGAGAAGTAAGCTCTATCCTCTCTCTTTTTAAAAACTTAATTCAAAGAAATCTATTTTCTCTTTCCCTATCTAATTGAAATTTTTAAAGAGAGAAAAGACAAGAAAATTTCTTGCAGTAAATATGTAAAGTTAAGCAAAGTCAAAGCAAAAAAAAAAAAAAAGAATTCCCTCATTGGATGCGTAAAAAAAAAAATTGTTCGGTTGTGTTTGATCCTCATGACTCCTTTTTGTGGTTTCTTTGGCAAAAATACTGGAGTTATTTGCCATTTCTTTCTCCAGCTCACTTTATAAATGGGGAACAGAGACAAACAGGGCTAAGTAACTTGCCCAGAGTTACACAACTAGTAAGTGTCTCAGGCCAGATTTGAACTCATGAAGATGACTTTTCCTGACTTCAAGTCTAGCACTCTATCTAGTGCACCACTCAGGTGGTCCTACAAAAATATCTAGATCTTATTCTGCACTCTAAATATATTGCTTCTCTAGAAATAGAAAGCATTGGGGCAGCTAGGTGGCACAGTGGATAGAATGCCATCCCTGAAGTCAGGAGGACCTGAGTTCAAATTTAGTCTCAAATACTTAACACTTCCTACCTGTGTGACTCTTGGCAAGTCCCTTAACCCCAATTGCCTCAGCAAAAAAAAAAAAAAAAAGCATATTTCATCATCAATTATCTAGAATCAAATACTGATCACAGTTCTTTCAGCTGTCAAAGTTATTTGTCTTTACAGTATTGGTATTGTATAACCTTTCCTCCTAGTTCTGCTCATTTCATATTTCATCAGTCCATAAAAACCTTCAGAGTTTTGTTTCTTTTTTATTTTACTGCATTTAATAGTATGAATTATTCTGAGTTCTGTGCACATCTCTGTGAAATCTCCTATTTCCTAATTTCTTACAACACAACAGTACTCTATCACATTTATATGCTGAAACTTTTTTAGCCACTCCTCAGTTAACTGGCATAACTTAGTTTCTGATTTTTGTTAAGGGTGGGAGAAAGTTGCCATCACAAAAAATTTTTCTACATATGGGATCTTTTCTTATTTCTTTCATCTCTTTTGAATATAGGGCTAGCAGTGGTCAGTCAAATGGCATACACTTTAGGAACTTTTTGTGTATGACTCCAGATTGCTTCTTGTATGACTCTGGGCAAATCACCTAAATTCTCTAGACCCCAATTTCCTTAAATGATTGGTTTAGTTTAGAGATCCTCTAGGATTCCTTCCTAATAGTAATTCAATGATCAATAGTAATTCAATGATCCCATGAAATCAAGAAGAATTAGGTAAGAATTAGATAATGGAGTAAAAAGAAGCAATAATTAATGCCTCTTTTTTCAACATTCTTTTCACAGGGTTTTTATTAGGAATAGATTCATGTCAAGAAAGATGGATTGTCTTCATCTTAAACCTAACCTAGCCCTTTAGGTAGGACAAAAAGACTAGATTGCATTTGGGAGCATTTGTAGGCCAAAACTATTTTTTATAGGCTTAATAATAATTTTCAAAAATTATTTGCAGTGCTAATATTTATGAGCTTATGTTACCACTTATAAATTTTCTGTAAAGTCTTTGAAAATGTTGAGTTTGATGCAAACATTAAATGTTTAGTAAATACTGAATATTATCATCCAATATCTATTAACATCCTGAATCACTGTTTTGTTTTGATGACTTGCTGTTCTAATGCCAATAAATTTTGTGACTGACACAAATTAAGGTTAAAATAGTCCTTTTTTTTCCTGAGGCAATTGGGGTTAAGTAACTTGCCTAAGGTCATACACCTAGGAAGTGTTAAGTGCCTGAGGCCAGATTTGAACTCAGGTACTCTTGACTTCAGGGCTGGTGCCCCCTCCAATTTATTTCAAATATATTTACTATGCCTAGAAATATTTTCCAATTTTGAGAAATACTATTTCTTTAGATGGTTAGCTATATAGTTTGATGTAATTGATTCTATTACTATCATTTCAGTATTCCTTGAGACACTTTAATTCAAATATATTTACACTTCCCTAGGGGTGGCTTAATAAAGACCTTAAAATTTTATCAATTCATCTCTGTTCCAAAAATATCTATAGATTTCATCATGATGTGGCTGTTCTGTTTTATTGTTTTCATCTCAAAATAAAAATTTTAACAAATGTGTCATTAAAAAGGACAAAGCACTTAGTAAAAGAGATAATACATCCTGGTCAAAGTTGTTTCACTTACAATAGAAAATCTTAAACATTTAATGTGACTTTTACGTTTTATATGGGAAGAGAAGGTAAGGTACATAGTTCTCCACCACAGGTTTATTGTTTGAAGTATTAATCAAAATGGTTTGCTTGAATAATGTACTGTTTTGATGTTCCCTTGTGTTACAAATCACATACAATTCTTCCTATGGCAGAGTTGAATTTGATTGCCTCCCAAGATCACTTTCAACTCTTCATCAATGATCTTATGATTGTTCTTTGTTGTTGCTGTTTTTGTTGTTCTTTATTTATTTTATAGAAGCTAAAATACACTCTTCCTACACTTAGATACTATTTTTATTATATGTATCCATGCATTTGTCTTATTTCCCTCTACTAAAATATAAACTCCTTAAGGGAAAAGACTATTATTTATCTTTCTATTTTCCTCCAATAATTATCACAATGCTTTATCCACGGTATGTACTTAATAAAAGTTTGATAAATGAATAAGAATATTTATGAACTCTTAAGGAGTTGAACAATATATTTGAAATCTGTATGTCTATCCATTTTTATCTACACAATTCATCAATGAACTTCAAAGAATCTCACAAGATTACAAAGCGCCTAAGAAAATAGAATTCTACAATAAACAATAAACAATAAAATTTTTAATATTATATGATAAACTAATAGATCATAATAAACATATCAACCATTTATCATAATTATCATAAATGAGCTAAAGAGATATAAACTTTAAAAATACTTTAATGGTAAATACATTTTTCAAAGAATAGGTAAAAAATAAAATTAGGTAAAGACCACACATCATCAACAAATAGATCTATTAACATTTTTTTATGAATCCATTATTAGTGTTTGTCAGGAAGATCATATATGATAATACAGGGGCAATGTTTGATATTCAAATTAAAGATAAATTTGTTTTCTACTCTCTAAGCATTCACAAACAAAATGAAAGCCATTTGTGTCTTTGGAGAAAATAGCTAAGTCTGAAGTCCCACTAGATACATGTTGCTCCTCCCCATGACATTTCTTCTAGCAGGGCAATGTTACTGAATTTTGCATCAGAAGACCTGGTTTCCAATCCTGGCTCTACTGGCTGTTACTTATATGACCCTACACTACTCAATACCATCCTCTGGAGTTTGGTATCCTTACCTATAAAATGAGTAGGTTGCACTAGTTTATAGGTTTTTAAAATCATTTTGTATAATAAACTTTTTTTAACATTTGAAATCTATTAACTTCTGTTTTTAAATGTATAAAATAAAATGCATATGCTTCAAAATAAAGTAATTATATTGTCAAAATATATTTAAAAATAATCATTTTCAGGGGGCAGCTAAGTAGTGCAGTGGATAGAGCAACAGCCCTGAAGTCAGGAGGACCTGAGTTCAAATTTGGCCTCAAACACTTAACACTTCCTAGCTGTGTGATCCTGGGCAAGCCACTCAACCCCATTTGCCACAGCAAAAACAAAACAAAACCATTTTCATAGACAACCTGTTAATAACTCCTGGATTAAATAGTGTTAAAGGACTCTTAGAGAATTCTTATCCTAATGCTATAATCTTATGATAGATTTAAATGATGCATGGGGCTAAGAATTGCCATTTTAACATAACTTATAACCAAACTTTTCTTTCTTTCTTTTTTTTAAATTGGAGGCCTTGAGCAGGCCAGAAATTTTTATCTTTATAAATTTAGAGCTAGTTTTAACTCAAGAAATATCACAAGAAAAATTCTAGCATTTTTACTTTTTGTTGTTATTTGCTTGCATTTTTTTAAATTAAAGCTTTTTATTTTTCAAAACATATACATGGACAATTCTTCAACATTAGCTCTTGCAAAATCCTGTGTTCCAATTTTCTCCTCCTTCCCCCACGCCCTCCCCTAGATAGCAAGTAGTTAAATATATATATATATAAAGTAGATGCAAGATATTCAGAGAACAGAGAGAAAATTAGCAACTAGGTTTTCAGGGAAAATTTCCTCTAAGAAGTGTAAGCTGAACTGAACTTTGAATGGAAACTAAATCAGTGGCTTATTTGTGGTCAGGAAACATCTGCAGCACATACAAAACACAAAACTTTGAAATGATTTATATTCATTTCTGAATTTGGTCCTAAAAATAAGTATCTGTTGTTTTGTTTATTTGAAAAAAATAAGGAACGAGAAACACAATGAGGCCTAGATCTTAGCACAAAGTCTTGCATGTAGTAGGCTCTTGTTTTATATTTGTCTGAACAGATAGTTGGAAGTCAGCCTTGGAAATCAGCACAAATCTGCTTTCACAGAATGAACAATTTGCACGAAGTCAAGCGGAAGTGTGTGTTGATTTCATCAGCTTTTGTTGGGGGGTTGAGTTTGTTTGTTTGTTTGTTTTTTTAAGGAAACCTAGCAGAGGCTGACAACTTTTTTGTAACCAAGGTAATTTCAGCCAAATTTATACAAGGAGCCCAACTTTGTAATCCCCTTAAGTTTTCTTTATAGTTTCATATTACTTGTAGCTTAGCTGAAGTCATATGTATATATCAAACAATAAATAAAGCCTTTTTGAATGAATGAGTACTCAAGAGTAGAGCCAGTTTATATTACTTGGATCCATTTCCTTATTATTGTTCAACTCTGCGATCTAATTTTTAGAACTCTACTGGGACTTCTCTTCTAAAGGTCACTAGTGACTCTCATTTGCCAAGTCTAATGACCTTTTCCTCAGTCTTCATCCTCCATAAACTCGGGGAATACTTAATATGAACTACTTCCTTTCTGAAAAAAGGAAGTAGTTCCCTAGTCTTCCACAATATAGTGCTCTATCAATTTTCCTTTTATCTCTCCGCTTATTTCTTCTCAGTCTTCTTCAGTCAGTCAACTAGCATTATTAAGTGTTTATATTCCAGGCATAATTCTAAGTGATAGACACACAAAGAAAGGAAATAAAGAAAAAAAAGTCAGATTCTTTTCACAAAGAACTCATAATCTAGTGGGGGGGGGGCCACATGAAATCAACTATGTACAAACAAGATATGTAAAAGATAACACGGAGGAAGGCAATAACTTTAAAGTGAACTGGGAAAGGTTTCTTGCAGAAGGTAGGACTTTAGCTGATACTTAAAGCAAGAAAGGAAAATCAAAAGAAAGAGGTGAGCAATGATAATGTTCCAAGCATTTGTGACATCTAATATTTAGAGTCAGGACATGGAGTATCATGTTCAAGAAATAGCAAGGAAATCAGTGTCACTGGATAACAAAGTATAAGGAGTAAGATATAAGAAAATTGGAAAGAAGAGAAAGGTTTAGATTTTTGAAGGGCTTCAGAAACTAAATGATAAATTTTATACTTGATAGTGCAGTAACAGGGAGTCAATGGAGCTAATTGCATAGGGGTGTGATCTGATCATACTGGTGCTTTAAGAATATCACTTTGATGGGGAAAAACATAAATAAAGATGTTCAAATGGAGGCTGGAGCATATTTAAAAAAAAAGAATGCCATTGTGATAATTCGGGGGAGGATGGATCAAAGTGAAGAGATACTTAAGGCAAGAATAACACCATATACCAAGATAAGATCTAAATGGGTTCATGATCTAGATGTAAAGAGTGATATTATAAGCAAATTAGAGGAACATAGGATAGTTTACCTATCAGACCTGTGGAGATGGAATCAATTTATATCCAAAGAAAAATTGGAACTCTTAAATGAACATCAGATAGATAATTTTGACTATATTAAGTTAAAAAGTTTTTGTACAAACAAAACTAATGCAGACAAGATTAGGAGGGAAGCAATAAATTGGGAAATCATCTTTACATTTAAGAGTTCTAATAAAGGTCTCATTTCTAAAATATATAGAGAATTGTCTCATATTTATAAGAATTCAAGCCATTCTCCAATCAATAAATGGTCAAAGGATATGAACAGACAATTTTCAGATGAGGAAATTAAAACCATTTCTAATCATATGAAAAGGTGCTCCAAATCACTCTTGATCAGAGAAATGGAAATTAAGACAACTCTGAGGTATCACTACACACCTTTCAGATTGGCTAAAATGACAGGAAAAGATAATGACGAATGTTGGAGGGGATGTGGGAAAACTGGGACACTGATACATTGTTGGTGGAACTGTGAACGGATCCAACCATTCTGGAGAGCAATTTGGAACTGTGCTCAAAAAGTGATCAAACTGTGCATGCCCTTTAACCCAGCAGTGTTTCTATTGGGCTTATATCCCAAAGAGATCTTAGAGGAAAGAAAGAGCCCCATATGTGTAAGAATGTTTGTGGCAGCCCTTTTGTAGTGGCTAGAAACTGGAAACTGAATGATGTTCATCGATTGGAAAGTGGCTGAATAAATTATGGTATATGAATGTTATGGAATAGTATTATTCTGTAAAAAATGACCAGCAGGACAATTTCAGAGAGGCCTGGAGAGACTTGCATGAACTAATGCTGAGTGAAATGAGCAGAACCAGATCATTATACACTTCAACAGAAGTACTATATGATGATCAATTCTGATGGACATGGTTCTCTTCAACAATGAAATGTTTCAAACCAGTTCCAATTGTTCAGTAAAGAAAGTCATATGCACCTAGAGAGAGGGATATGAAATGAAATAATTTTCAAAAACTGTTAAAGTATTTTCCTAGAATAAAAATATAGTCCTGATACCTAATCTAGGGAAGGATAAAACAAAGGAAAACCATAGTATGAGATCATTAATAAATTCAAAAAAATTAAGTAAAATACTGTCCAACAAACTTGTAAGACATTATCCATCATGATCAATTTGGAATTATATCATTTCCCTTAAAGAAATAAAGAAAAAAACTTGAATAGCTAGAGTCATGTTCAATGTTCATGGCTAGGTTATGTCAAAATAATAAAAATGACAATAGTACCAAAGTTGACTTACACTTTTAATGATATACCATCAAATTACCAAAGACATACTTTCTAGAAATTTATAAAATAATAGCCAAATTCAGTTGAAAAAACAAAAAGACCAAGAATATTGAGAGAAATTATGAAAAAAAGATAGCAACAAAAGAGGGAAATGACACCTTTAGAGCTCAAACTATTTTATAAGTCAGCAGCAATCGTTAAAACTATGTGGTATTGGGTAAAAAAAAAAAGTATATCGATGAAACAGATTAATTGGCAGAGTCAGAAACAATGAAACTCAATAAGTCAGCACTCAACAAACCAGAAAGCAGAAATTACTTAGGAAATAATTGCCCATTTGTTAAAAATTGCTGGAGAAATTGGAAAGTAGTTCAGCAGAAAGTAGGTTTATATCAATACATTACATCATACTGCATAATGCATTCTAAATGGATATATGATCTGATATTAAAAATCATACTATTAAAAATTAGGAAAGAAGCATCTCATATATCTCTCACAGTTATAGTGTGAGCTATATTCTTTACTAAACAAGGCACAGAGAAAATTTCAAAAGACAAAATAGATATCTTTAATCATGATTTAAATTATTTGAAAATGAAAGACTTTGGCACAGACAAAATGCATCTAAGATGAGCAGAGATAATTGAATGACAAAATATTTTTATCAAATTTTTCTAAAAAATGATTATCAAAGAAATTTAAACAACACACACATAGACACATATGATACACACACAAAGAGATGATTCTAATATATGAGTTAAAACATATGAACTGAAGCTTCTTCAAAAATTACAATTAAAATAATCCTATAAAAGATTGTTCATATCACTAATAACAAGTGAAATGAAAATCAAAACAATTCGGAACTTTGGCTCTACAACTTTTTTTTTTGTTTCTTTGTTTTGGAGAAGTTTAATAGCAAAACGTTAGAATCTAGAATTGTACCTAGTGTAATATGTAATAACATACATTACATTATTCAGAAAGCATTAATAAATCTAAGAGAAGAACAAGAGATGAAAATAACAGATAAAGGAAATATGTATTTAGCATTATATTATTCAAAAAGTATTAATAAGTTTGAGATGAAAACAACAGATTAATAAATTCTTATAATACATGTGATATTTGAAAAAAATAACTTATTTTAAAGAAATAAAAAATATTAGGCTTTCCATCTTAGAACAGTACTCTGTAGGAAATCATTAGTACCTTGGAATGTCCAAATGGTACTGAAGTTTTTCTAAAAGTCTTATCACAGACATTAAATCTTACTAAACAAGAGAAAAAATCATAATATGTGGAATGAAATACAAATAATTAAAGCAAGAACAATATAGTTTAACTATTGCTTTAAAAATAGTAATAATACACAGTTAAAATCTTATAATTGTAATGCTTGTCTCTACCTATGTGAGCTCTCTCTCTGTCTCTCTCTGTCTCTGTCACTCCTCTCTCTCTCTCACAGACGCACATACACACATACACACATACACACACACACACAATACATGATTTTATTATTTGATTCCCACAATGACCCTGTTTCCAACTTATTTGAAGTAATTTTAGAAAAATCATCTCTTGTGCAACATTGCAGAATGACTAATGAAATCCATTTAATAAGTATTGCTTCAACAAAATTCACTTAAAATAACTTTTTTTTAATTAAACAAGAGTCAAGTGGTAATTGAAATAAGTTGAGTTCTGGCCCCTGTATCTTACATCTTGAAATTGCGCACTGTAAGCATTTATGACAACATAAAATTTTCTCCTCAGAAGGAAGTGAATTCACAACAAAATGAATTCACTTGCAGGGAGGAACTACTATGACATCTATCATAGATAGCTATATTATTGTTTGGCCCCATGTGTAAACCCTATAAAAAGGAGAGTATTTGAAATTCTGGAGAGAGTATAGTTAAGAGATGGTGAATCAGACTCAGGAGTTAGGAAGAATAGCAGCCTCTGCAACCAGGCTTAAGATCTACTTCAGTGAACAGGTGCACAGAAAGAGTCTGAATATTCACTAGCAATCTGTCTCATTAATGAGAAGATGCTACATGTCAGGGTAAGTAGAAACTATTTTTTTTGTCCTTTCTCTGGAACTATCCACAGGTTATATAGATTTTTTTTTCTAGTAAGAAGTTTTTAATATGTGTGTATGTGTGCATTTTACTACATCAATAAGAAATAACAAAGATTCTCAGGTATCTTATTGAGAAATAATATCTTATTAGTATTATAATGTTTATCTTCTGTTGTTACTTTTTAATTATTCTCATGATTTATAATTATTTTATCCTATTTTCTTTTTCATTCAATTTTAGTTACTATTTTCTGATTTCTCTTGCTTCCAGACTGACTTCTTACAGGTGATGCTCCTTATTCAGGGGTTTAACATTAAACATTGAAGTTTTCTTATTTTATAATAAATTGCTTTACTATACAGATAGTCATTATTTTGGAGTTTAAAATATTTTATTTTGTTAATCCTATTAAAGAAGAAAATATTTCTTTTTAGAAAATTTCAGACACATGTCAAGAGAATAAATATACATATTCCTTCTTTCCTCTGTACACTTTCTTTTTTTGCAAAAGAAATACATACTTAAATGATATCATGACAATATATGATAAGTTGATATGATTATGTTCATTATCAAGCATTTCAGATGTTCAACTTTAAGTTGAAAATTCTGAGCAATCTTTCTATGCTTCAACAGCATTTTTGTGTTTCCATCTCTGTTTCTTTATTATTTTCTCATCTCTACTAGATAATTAAGATAAGAACTTGACAAAAACTCAATTATTTTTTAGTTCATTTATTGGAATGCATTCTTTTAGTTAGAAAAGCAATTTGATTGCTTATAGACTTTGTTGAAAAATTAAATAGGGAGACTTTAGGGGAGTGTTTCAGATTTGGACACTTTTCTTTAAAAAGACAACATATGCTATGTGCTTATGTGAAATTCATATGTGGGGTAATAGGTATTGCTGGATGCTAATTTGTATTCAAAGAGATGAAGGAAATCAGCAGAAATGTTTTCTATAGTTTGATCCTGTAACTGGTGCAGTTTTAACTTTTTCAGAGGGATAATAGTCACTTGTTTAAACTTGATACGAAACTTTACAATTTTCTGTGATCTAAACTGGCTTCTCTCCCCTCCCCCTTTTTACTGCATAAACACAGAGATGAAAGCTAGAAGTAGCTCCCAGTTCCTGGTGTCACTAATATTTTTAGTGTCCTGTGGTCACAAACACTTGGAACGTATTTGCAGCAAAATAAGTTTTTTGTTGTTTTTGGTTTGTTTGAACTTGAAAAGTTGCCATCTCTCTCCTAAATCTGCTGAGGAGTAAATGAGGAGCTACAACCTGCTGATTACTTTTAAGTTACAGTGATTTAAAATGAGTTACTTTTATTTGTTGATCTTCAATGATGTAGTATGTTTTCTCCTTTTATTTCCCAATTAAATCCAAAGTGCAAATGACTATAATGTTATTCTGGAATTCATTTTCATAGCATTGGCTAAAACTATGGGATATAGAGTATGGTAAGTTGGATAACATCTCCAAACAATTCTGAGGGAAGTTTGTCTCTTTTCTTTCATTACTGAGTCACAAAAATATCAAACTTTTTAAAAAAATCATCTATACTGCACAGCATTTTATCATGAAACATCAGTTATCTGAATGACATTTTTATTCTAATATCTTTCTTCTGGAATGTAGTGAATAGAAATTTTCAGGAAATGTTACAGAGATTAATATTGTTTTTATCAATATTTTCTCTTTTGACACTTTAGCAAGTTCAAATGCCCTGATATTGTTAAATAATATCAACACACTATCATCTTGCACATAGAAATTCATTGACTCAAATCACTAAATCGTAAATTCTGAAATAATTTATTTAATGTGAAGTACTTTTTAAAAAGCTACATCAGATCAAGTATAGATTATTAGAAATATTTAATTTTATTCCTAAATAGTTATTCCATCCTTTATGATGGAGTCATATTTCATAGTTTAAAAAATTTTGAGTGGGGGGGGCAGAGCCAAGATGGCGGAGTGAAAAGGTGACTTTCTGCCTCTCCTCTGATCTTCTCTCAAATCAACAATAAAATAAGCCTCTGAACTGATCTTCAAGTCAACGAACTCAGAAATATTTGGGCACGACTCTCTGGAGAACTTCATATCAGGTTAGTCGGACTCGGACAGAGAGGTAAATAGACGACCCCTGTGCAGGCCGGAAGTGAGGGTGGGACTCAGCTCAGCTCATCGTGGAAGAAATTCCAAACTCCAAACTCCAAATTCCAAACACCTGGAGTTTATCTGAGGCACTCGGGACACTCTGCCCTGATTGGGGACAGGTGTTCTG